>CAUYLG010001355.1:0-279800 GCA_963573385.1 Cacajao melanocephalus
CTCACCCCCTATAAAACCCCACACCCAGAACGGCTGGGCGCGACTTCTCTGGCCCCTTCCCTGGACCACAGAACCTCGCCCGGGAGCTGAATAAACTGGAATTTAGTTTTCCTTATACTGGCCTCAGTTTCCTAATTTTAAACTCGACAATAAGGCCTCGGCTCACACTGTGGCTCTCAGGGAGGCTGCCTTTCCTTCCACCTGGACACACTGGCCCTCTCCCACATTTACTTTTCAGACGGAGCTCCCCTTTCTAGCGTCGCCTGCTTTTTCACCAGTCCCATTCCCTCTACCACCAACCTCGTCATTTGACTTGAGTGTCCTGATCTCCATCACTTGGCTTGGCTATTCTGGTCTTCATTCCCTGTCCCTTGAGGAGTGAGTGGGGCAGATCCTCCATGTACTCGCGCCTGTCAGCGTGACAGCTGCATCAAGTTCTGATTTTTAGAATCCAAATGGAGCTGTGGCTGACCTGGAGCCTTTGGCTTCCCTGCTACTGGAGAAGATTCTGCTTGCCAGGCAGGCTGCTTTGAGTCTGGAATTGTCTTTCTGGAATGGCTGGAGGCAGGAGCCATTTGTGTAGAAAGTCATTGATGGAAACATTTTCCTCCTTTTGTCCTGGAAAGTCTGCAATGGCCTCGAGGCTGGGTGATGTCCCGTCAGCCAGCCAGAAGGTGATGGAGTGTTGCCCTTTCTTCTCCCAGAAAGGAAGGGGAGAGAAGGCGAGCAGGAAGTGAGGCGCGGGAGGGAAAGAGAGAGCGATGGGGAAAGAAGACACTGGAAGGAAAGGGGACACTGGAAGGAAGATCTACTCTTCCAGTCTGCAGGTGGCCCCGAGGAGCAGCTGTAGTATGTCATCGCAGGGGATGATTACAGGCTTGCAGGCGGGAAAGGGCAAAGCTACTTAGAAGAGGGTCCAGGGTGGAAGAGCGAAAAGTAGAAAATCCTGGAAGCACCTTTGCTTCCAGGGTCGGAGCGGGGATGTGGACGTGTGCTCACCTCACCTGCAGTTAAACTCCGAGGGCCTCCTTTGGGGAGAAGGAAGGGACACCGTTGTGGAGAATGGGGCTCCTTCCTTTCTCCTCCCCACCTCCCCACTGTGCGGATGCTGGGGGTCTGAGCAGTTAGGGTTCTCAGAAGGGCCTCACAGACAGTGCCAGTGGTTTCTCTGGGGTTGTGTGTGGGAGGGTGGGTGTTGTGCCTGGAGGGTGGGTGTTGTGCCTGGAGCCTGGGCCATGAACTGGAAGTGTGGAGTGACTTGTTGCCTGGCCACGCCTCCCCGCCACCCCTTCCCGGGCTTGGCCTTGGTCTAGGCCCATTCTGGAGCCTTGGGCTCAGCTCACGAGTGCACACTGCTTTCTGCGGGAACCAGTAGGCTCATGGTTGCTTGGAAACCATTCTGGTTTCTTACAAACCAAGTCTCTTCACCTGGCTTTCATTCACCGCACACAGGAAGAGCCCACAGCTAGCAATGCTGTGCACACTGTGCGGCCTGGAACGTGAGAAAGGCCACAGCTAGAGCTTCTGCCAGGGCAGGACCACTGAGGACAGTCGCAGGTCAGCCGCAGGACGAGGCCCCTCTGCTGCTGAGCCCCCAGCGGGGTCCCACTGCTCCCTCCATTACCCTTATAGGGCTCTCTCTGAGTGGATCTATGCCCTACTTCAAATTTATTTCTAGCACAGAAAACTCTCCAGAGCGAAGAGCTTACCTGCTTTATTCAACGGGTTCTTGCAGCCTGGAGGATGCCTTAGCCCTGATACTGTAGGATTCGTAGGCTGATTCATGATCCCTGCTGACATAGCCTTAAAAGACTGGGTAGAGGCTACACACTGCTCAGCCTAGCCCTCTTCTTTCTGGAACACCCCCATTCTCCTCATCTCCAGCTCCTGGCACCTTCTCTGCACTAGAAAAAGCCCCGTAGCATCTTGCCTCACTGACAACACGGTGAGCGGGTGTCCTGTGCAGAAGCGCCTTGCTCGTGTGAAGCAGCAGATGAGGCTCTTATTTTGCTTTCAGTTGGTGGCCCCACCCTTCTGTTGTTCTCCTGTTCTCACAAGAGTCGAGATCCTCGTCTTCATCTCAAGGCCACACCTTATGCTTGTTCACTCTGTCATTTACTTCCCTGCGCCCTGGGCTGGGCCTCCTGCAGCTTCCCTCCCTGTGGCTGGAAATCTAACCACCCACAGTTGCCATTTGTCTTTCATGTAGCCCATTTCCCCGTTAGAAATAGTGTTCAATAAGACAGGTTCCAGCAGTCCTCCCATGACCAACCCACTGGTAACGGTTCTGCGCTCGGAATCACACATCCTCAGCCCTGCTTCAGGGTTTTGCTTCTGATAAACCATTTCTCTTATCCTTAATTTTTGAAACTGCATCTTTCTGTGTCAGATTTTTTCCTCCTTAAAAACCCAGCCCCCAGGGACTTGCCTGTTTCATCTTCACCTCACTCGTCAACTGGCTTTCTCATTTAGCTAGCAGATACTTTTCTGACACTTTAGGGATGGCATCAAGGGGGAGGAAGCCGGGCTCGCTGCGTCCTGCCCACCCCTGCCTTGCCTTAGCCTTCCCTAGGTTGGTACAAACACATAGACCCTCTCAAGTGAGGGCTTCATTGGCAATTTGTCCAGACAATACAAAAGGAGGGTCCATAGGGGAGGGGACGAAGGCTCCAGGAATGTGACTAGGTCCTTCCAGTTTACTTCCTTGTTTCTAGTGCAGTGTCCGTCACGATCCTCAGTCTGTCTCGGATGTCTTGAATGGTGCTGATACAGTCCCCCTGTCTCTGCTCTTTCTCACATTCTTCTCCAGGGTCTGTTCCCAGCAAGATCCTTGTGCCCGTTGTCTTGCATTTGCATTGCGGAGGCGCTGGCTGCACCAGGAAAATGAAGTCGGAGGGACGTCTTTCCAGATCTCTCCCACTGCGGAGCATGGACTGCCTGCATCCCTCAGGGGAAGGCACGGCTCTGGCCTGGCTGCCCTTTCTGAGTCTGATTGTCGGGACCTTCTTTACCCACCTTGCGCACCCTTTGCTCTTTTAGGTTGTCTTCTATTCACTGCTGCAGGCCCAAACTTTTGTCATGATAGCTGAGCTCTGTCCAAAATACCTGGTTTGGTAGGGTCTTGGCTGCGGCTGGCTCCCTGATGGAAGCACACACCCTACCTAGGACGATTGGCAGCCTGGGGGCTCGGGGAGGACAGACCGTTTGCTCTGCAGCCCACCTGCCAAGGTTTTGCTGAGCTCTACGTTGTGTAGTTTCTATTGCGAAAAACACTTGGCTTATTTCCTAAATGCAAAAACTCTAATATGCTTTGATTCAAAAGGAAACTCCCTGAGATTCTGAGGCTCTTCTGGGACCTCCAGGTAGAGTGGTTAAATAGGAGGCCTGAATTCTGGCAGAAGGGTGGGACCAGGGATGGGAAAGGTGTGAGAGTTTTCCACATTCTGCCTAGACAGAGAAGCCCCAGAAAGAAAGAGATTAACCCAGAATGTTGGAGAAAGTTGTCATTAAGAGGCAGGTGAAGGAACTGGTAAAAAAAAAAAAAAAAAAAAAGGAAGAAAGGGTGGGGTCCGGTGTACAGAGAGCAATTAGGAAAAATTGCACTCCAAGAAGCCAAGGGATGCGTCTCAACAGAGAGCCTGGGTGACAATGTCAAATGCCACCTAGAGATGATGTGCTAGAGGCCTGAGCAGTGTCCTGTGGATTTAGCAAGGCTGCTGGGGAGCTCAGCTCCAGCTGCTGCTGTGGGGTGAGTGGAGGGCGCACTGGTGGCCCCAGGAAAGAAGGAAGGAGTGGACCACTAGCAGCCTGAGGAGAAGATGTCCTAGAGAAGGGAGGGGCTGGGGTTTCGGGATGGAGGGAGAAGACTGCAGGGGTCAAGTCCTGGAGAGGTTGGGGACAAGGGTCCTGAGCCAGACCTTGGGAGGGAAGAGGTCCTGTCAACGGGCACGTGGGAGGGTCGGGAGGCAGGCGAAGGCCCCTGGGCTCTGGGCCGTCCTTTTCTCAGTGAAATAGCTGCTGAGAATATTTTCTGAGTTTCTGGCTAGCAGTTGCAAAAAGCCCAGAGGAGGTTGCAAGAGGTGAGGCAGCTGATCAAAGCCAAGTGGAAGGGCAGGCCCTGAGGCCCAGCTGAGGAGGGAGGGAGGCAGAGGTTCCTGGCACTGTGACTGGGTGGGATCAGCTCTCCTGCAGCCCGAGCGCCTGTAGAGCTGGAGTGGAAAGGCAGAGCGGACACTGGCCTGGTTCAGGGCTGGTAAGGAGCTGAGCTGTAGGGACAAGGGCCCAGCGAGGTGGATGCTGGTGACAGGAGCTCCAAGCAGTGAAGGAAGGAAAGGAAGCCTGGATGTCGAGAACCCAGAGGGACCCTGGAACTTTCCATGAGATTGGAAAATGGGAACTTTTTTTTTTTGCAATGACTACATGATTATCTTTGTAATCAGAAAAAAAAAGTCCATTGAAAAGTCAAACTGCCCGAATGCCCGTTAACAGTATAATGGATAAATAAATCGTGTATTTCTACAATGGAATACAACAGCAAGATACAGCTTCCAAACATAACTGTCACACATAAAAAGGCTGAATATTATTAACAATCATTTGTGTAAGGTTCCAAACACAGGCAAAAGTAATCCGTGGGGTTAGAACTCAGGACAGGGATTACATTTGGTGAGGGAGGTCACAGGAAGGTCCAGGGAGGGGGGCTGGTACTATTCTGGTTGCTGACCTCGATGCTGGTCACATGGGTCCATGCAGTCATTGGAATGCACTGGCCTGGAAATTTATGACACACGTGTGCATTTTTTCCATGTGTTTATTCAATTTCCGTCAAAAGTTGACTTAAAACCAAAAAGACTAACATGAAGCAATTCCACTGGGCTTCAAGGCCAGTTGCTTCTGCAGTCACCTCTAATTGATGTTGGTCCACCCTCTGGCCAGCCAGAAACGGCAACTGTCAAAGTGGTGGTGATCCTTCTTGTCCCCTGCTCAGGGAAAGGAACCTTTGTCCTGGTCCCCTGTCGTCTATTCAGATGATCAGCCACACCATAAACACGACAGGCCATTTCCCCTCTGGAAACCTCTGCTCTCCACGCATGGCTCTGCAAGTTGTACCCTGCACTGGGGGGCTCATCTGAGGGGCACAGACCAGCCCCACGCAGCAGGCCAAGCAAGGTCCAGTTTCCCTGGGTCCACCCAGCGGGGGTTACCTTTTTCTAATATGCCCAAAGTGTGCAGCAGATTCAAAACAGCCCTGCTGGGGGCTTGGGAACAAACATTGCTGATAAATTGCACGTCTGGACTGGAAAAAGGAATTTGAGTGTTCCATAATAGTGTTACATTAACAATAATCATAGTACCTACGGTGGGCAAAAAAGTTTCTTGTGCTCAAAGCACTTGGGTGTACATCATCTGTGACCAGCGCTTTGCCCAAGTTCTGGTGAGAAGAGTAGAGGCATCGCTCCTGGCTAGAGTGTCTGCTTGGGGTGGCTAGACTCTGGATGTGAGAGGGCCGGTTTGGATAGGGTGGTCAACGGTCCTTCTCCCCCACCTCTGTGCGTCATCGGCAGACTGGATGGACGTCTGTCATTCGTTTACAAAATGTGTGTTTCTGGGGTTCTGCGTGCCCCGCCCTCATTCTGGGCTGATGGAACCCTTCTGTAGCCCTGAACATTCTTTAGTGCCTGCTTCTGAGTCTGTGAAAAGCCCCTCAGGTACAGGTGGGGTGCTGAGGTCCCCTCTCCGGCCCTCCCTCCCAGCAGGCTCCTGCTCACAATGGCCCCTAAGGCTCTACATTTAGCTGCCTGTGACATCCGGTCATGGGCCTCGTCTTGTTCTGCAGGACACAGCTTTCTTTTTCTTTTTTTATTTTCAGATATTCTCCAAGCCTTCCTGTGGAGTTTTTGCTCTTTAAACAGCTCCTTTTGATTTTTCCCCTTACCAATGACCACATTTCATCATCGTTCCTTTTCCTGAAATTAGGTGCTTTAGGGGGGTATATTTGGGGCCGCCTCTGCCACCAGAGCATTCAATATCATCACGTGGGCATCGGGAGCCTCCATGCCCTGCCATGAGACTTCCTACTCCAGGGCCTGTCACTTTGGAGAATGAGCCCACTTCCTCTCCCCTCTCTGTGGATTTGGAAACTCTGTATTTAAGGGAGCTGCCAGGTGTCTTAACGAAGAGCCGTGCCTCGGTGTCTCATCCAGATAAGAGAGTTGGTAGTCGGAGCCAAGAGAAGGGCATTTCATCCCTAGGGCGGGAGTGGCCTCGCTCAGGGAGGAGCCACTGGACTCGTCATCACCCAGAAAAGTGGTGCCCCTGGAGGGACAGTGCTCTAGGAAGCTTTGGAGATGTTTCAGGGCAGTTAGTAAGGTAGGATGTCAGGATTAAGGAAGACACAGCTTTGCCACAGTGGTTTGCTTTCTGTGTACAGTAGAACTGTGTGCTTAACCAAACCCTGGCAGCCTCCTATTCTCTGTCTTGCTGCAGAGTTTCTACTCAGTCATGGCTGTAAGGCCGATAGCCTTGCCGGAAGCCGGATGGATAATACCCACCCCCTCTGCACCTGATAACACTGTTATTAGGAGGCAGGACTTCTACTCAGCACCTGCCTTCTCCATGAGGGCTCCCCACACCCACTCCTGCATTCCACCCCCAGCCCCACCCTCAGCACTAAATCATGCTCTTAGCCCAAAATTCAAAAATCCCGCCCAGAGCCTGACCAATGGCAGCTCGCCAAGTCCGGGTTCGGTCTCCCTCTCTGGCCAATACAGGTGCCCATGCTTTGTTTCCTCACTGATCAATCTATTACCTTCTCCCGCCCACCTATCGATAGCCCCACTGGGCTACCAATGGCAGCTTGCCAAGTCCAGGTCCAGTCTCTCTGTGACCAATGCAGTTGCCCATGCTTTGTTTCCCCACTGACCAATCTATTGCCCTCACCCCCCATAAAACCCCACGCCCAGAACGGCCGGGCACGACTTCTCTGGCCCCTCTCTCTCTCTCCCTCCCCTGGGACCACAGAACCTTGCCCAGGAGCTAAATAAACTGGAATTTAATTTGTCTCGTGCTGGCCTCATTTTCCTCATTTTAAACTTGGCAATAACCTTACAAGAATAACCTTACAATGGCCACTCACCACTGAGCAGGGCCATCGCCCGACCTCTCCTGCCCGCCTCCGTCGAGATGCCATGCCAACCACTCCACGCCAACCCTGGTGTTTCTAACGTGAGGGTGCTTGTGAAGAAACTGTTCCACACTTTGCCTTTCTGCCCCTCCCGGGCCTGTCAGTTGTCAGATTCGGTGGGGCACTTTTGTTGTTGCCCCACTTTCTTCAAATCCCTTTTCACATCTTCCTGACCACTGACGATCACAGGATTGGCGGCCATCAGAATCTCGTGCAGCTTGAGGCTTTTTTTTTTTTTTTTTTCCTATTTTGGTTGAAAAACTGCCCTCATTCACGCTTGACTCCCAGCAGCTTAGAGCTGTTCATCCAGCCTTTGCGTTTGGTCTCAGAGGCCTGCTGCGTCTTGCAGTCTGCACTGGAACTGGGGATGCGCAGGAGAGTGGGTTGAAGGCACTGGTGCTGAAATGCGCACCTCCAGGCCTGGGGCGGGAGGGATAGAATGGAACTGTGGTTTAGCCTGAAACAGCCTCGGGCCTGTGGAGAGGGTGGCAGCGACGCCTGCTCAGTATGGATTGATTTGGAGCTGGAGATCATGGAATTCAAGAGCAAGTGAATAAAGGGGCTGAGGAGAGGGCGAGGGGGAGGCTGAGAGGAGCCGCCTGGGAAGACCCCCATGATGTGAAGAGAGGGAGAGATGTGACGTCATGCAGACCTCCGTGGCGGTGCAGGCCAGCTCAGGGAGCCTGCGGGTGGGCATTGGGCCTGGGGAGCAGCAGGGAAAGATGCCTGGGAGATTATGCCACACTTCTGGGCCACTGGTGAGCAAAGGCTCAGCAATGCAGTTGGAACCTCTCTTCTGCAGCCATTCTTCGTAGCTCTGCAGGCTGCCTCGGGCCTACTCTGGGAGGCTTGTCTCTGGCTGTGGCTCCAGCTGCTGCCCTCCCCTCCCCTGCCTACCTGCTGCCTGCCTGCCTGCCTGCCTGCCCCAACCAGAGTCCATGTTAGCCCCTTCCCAGGCAGGCGGTAAAGCCTCTTCTCTGGAAACTGAGGTGGACACACACTGCCTCCCTTCCTCTGCCTGCCTCCAAATCCAGTGACCTGAGCTCCTGCAGCCAGAGCCTTTCCCCACCTGCTTCCTTAGCCCCAGCAGCTCTGAGCTGGTGTGAACTGGTCAAGGAGAGGTGAAGGCTGATCGGGCCTTTCGTAACCAGAGGCACAGGCAGGACAGCAGGAAGTGGAGCCTTGCTTCCCACAGGACCGTCCTCTGCCAGGTGCTAGGGACCCGAGGCATCGGCATCGTTAAAGAGTGCTGCGACATTTTTTATTTTTTTTCGTTGGAATCTAGGACTCTGTGACTTCCCATTCTTCCTTCTCATTCTCTGTCCTCTCTTTAAGGCTTGGATGAAGCCCTCGCCCTCCACGAAGCCCCCTTTGTCCACTCCAGCCATCTGTCACCCCAGTCCTCCGGCAACACAGAGCATTTTCTGCAGCCCATATTCATTTAGCTTTTATCATGCTCTATTTAGGCGTCACTCTGTTTTACTCTCTGAGTTCCTTAGGCATTCTTTTTCTGTCTAGCAAGATGATAAACTCCTTCTGTCCTGCCCTTCCTGACCTGGGGGATAAATGAAGGGTTGTGGGGGCAATCAGGGAAGCTGGCCTACATGCTACCTGCCTGCGTATGTAATGGTGGCTGATGGTTCAGTATTAATGGGTACTGAATAAGCCTGTCTCCAGCAGGTGCTGGAGACAGCAGTGACATTTGCGCTCATAGCAGATGACAGGGTGATGGCAGGCATCTCTGGATGTAAGCGATGAGACCCATGAGGTGATGAAGGGGTTAGACTGGACACTTAGAGCCCTCAAGGGACCGAGGGAATGTAGAGAAGGCTCAGGCACCCCAGGGTGGGGGTTGAGGGGACCAAGAAGAGGAAAGTCTGCTCAGGAAGGGTGTAGGCTTGGGCACTGTAGGGGACAGATCCAAGAGGCTTCCTAATCAGACCTCTCATCTAAATTGGACAAGATGAGAGCTTTGCAGTCACTGCTTCGCATATGAGACCATGGGGACATAGAATCCATCGTTATCCCTGCCAGCTCAGCTCAGGGGACAGAACTGAGGAGGGAAGGGTCAGGTTTGGGGTACAGGGGGAGAAGATAGGATATCCCCTCCAGGGCCTGGAGCTGGGGTCCACGGCCAGGCTTTGGCATGCCTGGAAACAGGGCACATCCCAGGTGGTCGATAAAGACCTGTGGGATTGAACTAAACAAAGAGGGATTCATAGATTATCCTTAGCATTGTCTTACAGTTTAAGGAGGGGACAGAACAGAGTAGGAAGTGAGGGAGAGGAACTCAGATATGATTTTAGCCAGGGCTTGGTTTAAGCTGTTGGGCTTCTTCTCTTGTGATACTAGTTTGACAGAAGGGCAGCAGGGGCAGCTCCGGGTGAGAGGATGAGGGCAGGGACCCCATCAGAGACAGGCCGGGCAGACACTGTCCTGAGAGGCCTCTCAGGAGGCCAGGTTGGCCAGCGGCTTCTCCCTAGGGAGGAGGCCTCTGCTCCACCCTCCACTCCTCCTCCCCTGGGCCTCTCTCCCTTTCTCCCTGTGTGATCTTATGCTCCTGCAACCACAGGAGGTATAGACTTACTCCCAGAATAGAAACCATCTGGCTGCTCCTGAAACACTTTCTCTTCTGTGCACTGCTGGCTCGTCTTCGTGCCTCCAGCTCCGCTTAGACGTCCCCCTTGAAAAGGTCGTCTCTGAGTTCCTGTGGCTCCTGGGCCCACCCCCAAGGCTGCTCCGTCACACTGGTCCCCGTGTTTTCTTCACAGCACTTATCACTGTCTGGATTTATCTTATCCATCTCTTCTCTTTGTTGGCTCTCTCTTGCTTCCTTCGAAGGGAAGCTTCATGCAGGCAGATTCGTGGTCATTCTCAACCGTGCTGTTCCCCTCCCCACTTCTAGAACAGGGCTCACATCAACAGTGACTAATGAGTATTTGTTGAATGGATGAGTGGGTGGATGACAGCACACTGAAAGGCACCAAGTCTCACGTGGGGTGGGGTCCTAGCAAACCTCCTTTTCTCTGATCCCAGGATTCCCTGTGGGGGAGCTGCTCAGTGAGGAGAGGGCCTGCTGGGCCCTGGTAGAAAATCCATCCTGGGCCTGGGCCTGCCACTGCTTGCCCCTGACAGATGGTATGCTAAGTGGTCTGTGAAATGGGTTGCAACTCCAGTTTCATTTGAGCCTGAACCCCACAGGCAGGGAGAAGAAGGACCAAAAATGTGTAGTCCTGCTCCCCCTACCCAGGCACAGGCCTGCTGCTCTCGAGGGCCAGACAGTGCAGAGGGGCTCTGAGGGCAGGGGAGGGAGAGGCGTGGTCCCAGGCCTCTGGCTGGAGTGGGAAGTGTGGTGCTGTGCATAGGCAGGGCTGTCTCACCTGTCTGCCCGTGCCCCCGAGCATTTTGGGGATTTTAGATGGAGGCTGACCCTGACCGCTTTCCAGCTTTAGCACCAGAGTCCCAGCCGATCGTCTCTTCTAACTGCACCATCACTGCCACAGGAGAGATCTCAACACAATGAGGAGTTAAAGGAAGAGAGGCCACCTTGAGATCCCCCTCTACCCGCCAGCCCACAGGGTTTCCCCACCTCAGAGTTCAGGAAATATTGGAAAACGGAGCCAGGACTGGGGAGAGATCTTCGGCGAAGATCTTCAGAACTTCACCATGGAATTAGCTGATGACACCCGTGTCTTTCTTCTAAGACATCTAAGTGCCTACCCCTTTTCTATACTTGCTAGGGAGTTTGAATCGTTTCTCTTTAAGAGAGAAAATTTCTGGGCTTGGGAAAGAGGAACCCCAAACTGACACTGGTCTGAGTGGGCATATTTGGGGCTGGAGTCCTTCCCGTGCAAATGTATCTGCTGGGCAATGCTGAGCAGAATTCCACAAAGGAGAGAAAGGGCAGAGGAGAGCACATTGCCCTTCATGCACCTCTGTGTCTTCTTTGCCTGCCCAGCCTTAGCTGGGCCCCACACCACTCATGGAAGTTCCATCCTTATCCCATAGCATCCCCAAAGAACTTTCAAATCCGAGGCTCAAGGAACCTCTGGGACTCAGTGTCTAGATCCAGGAAATGGAGAATGAGCCGTGACTTTGGATGCTTCATCCTTGCCCATCAGGCTCGGAATTGGTGAGCATCTCCAGTTCCGAGCAAGGTGCCCCATTGGGGTTTCCTCTGCATGGACCAGCCATCCTCCAAACCTGCCGCCATGTCAGCCCTGCTCCCTATCCCACTCACTTCTCACTCTTTGTCCCCTGTCTCCCTGAGTGACAGGGCTCCTGCCAGTTAGGCCCTGTCCTCCTTTCTGATGTTGGGTCCATTCCCCATGATCCCTTTCTTGCTCGGGCCTTGGGATCTCGGGCCAGCTCAGGTAGGAGGCAGGACTCAACTTCAGACCAGACTGAAGACTGGCTGATATGGAAGAGGCACCGAAAGTACCTCTCGCTCCATCAGACATGCCCACCAGTGCCATGACAGTTTACCACTGCCATGGCAATGCCCAGAAGTTATCGCCCCTTTTCTAGAAATTTCTGCATAATCTACCCGCTCCTTGCATGTGATTAAAAGTGGGTGTCAAGATGACTGCAGAATTGTCCCTGAGCTGCTACCCTTGACATGCTGCCTACAGGGTAGCCCTGATCTGCAGAGACCGGACAGTCATGGAACTGAAATGCCGCTGCCTAATGAAGCTCTTTTCTTCTACCACCGGCTCACCCTCGAATTCTTTCCTGGGTGAACTCAAGAACCTTCCTGGGCTAAGCCCCAATTTTGGGGGCTCGCCTGCCCTTGCATCACAGCTTCCTCTTCTGTTCATAGCTGCCACCACCTACCCACCCTTCTGAGGTTCCTCTCCCTGCCCCTCGACAGCAGCTGCTGATGGGAACTCTGGCTCCTGCTTTTTTTTGCTATCTCCCAGTGAAGTGCAGATTCCCTGTGCCACTTAAATGCGTCTCAGCTAAGAACAGAGAAGAGGATAGCATAAGGATATTCCAGAGATTCAAGAAATCTCAAAAGTGATCACTAAACATTTGTCTCTGACCAACCAGAAACGTCAATGGGTGGGAAGGGCCTCTCCTCTAGGTGAGTTCTTCGTGGGTCTTCAGGCTCTTCTTCACTTTGGATTTTCTGGAGTCTCCTGAAGGTTACCTGAAATCTTGTTTGCCCTAATTATTGTATGTGGATTCACAAGCTGCAAGAAGTCAGTGGGGCTGGATGGGGACCAAAACCAGAGGAGTCAAGCAGCACAGCTGGGCCCCGTTGAAAGTGAGGCCAGCTGTCCTAGTTGGAAGCTGGGGCGGAGAGCTGCAGATGGGCGGAGGCAGGGACAGGATCCGGTCCATGTATTGGTCATTCAGACTCCCCAGAGCCGCAGGACTCGCATAGGTCAGAGAATACCTGGTGGAGGGCCTTAAGCAAACCTCAGTGTGTGATGCAGGAGGGAGTTTTCCCAGCAGAAATGCTTACAAAAAGGCCTTCAAAGGAGGGACCTGTGGGGACCCATCTTTCCTCCTCATGGTCTGGTTCACAGGTTCCCCTGGGTGGGGCTAATGGAATCCAAGCTAGGGTGTCTGACTGCAAAAGTCTTCAGAAATGCTGTTTTTGTAAGGATCAGGGATTATGTTTTCTGAGATGCAAAATATCCTTGTTAAGGGGTTAACAGCTAAAGCTGTTCAGGTTTCTGGGGATACACAGGCTTAGGAAATTAGAGCCGGTGAAGTTGAGGGGGATGGAAACTAAGAATTAGCTCAAAACAGTCACCAATGCAGAAACCTGTCTGTGGCACTTTGGCCCCTGACAGTGGGGAAGGCAGAGGAGTGACAGTGGGGACTTGGGTACCCTACGAGCAGAATGGGGTAACAGAGAGGGCAAGAGTTGCTTCCCAGGAGACTGGGCTGGGAACAGGAAGGGGACTAAGATGCTGCCCCTGGCTGAAGAGTGTGGCGGTACAGAGGAGCTGGTGGCAGGGCTCTGAATCCATACGTAAGAGCAAGGAACGGGTGGTTTTGGTGTGGGAGAAGGCTTTGATGGCTTCATGGACTTAGGGTAACATTCACCATATGGCGGACCAGCCAGCTTCCATGTGAAAAAGCCATCTGGGAGCAAGGGAACAAACCCAGGAATACAACTGGAGAGAGAGGTGGCCTGACCTTACGGCTAGGTTGATATGGAAGCTTCTGGTTTGTTCTAGAAATAATGAAAAAGGCGGTGCAGATAATCATCAGCTCCTGGTTCTGTATGTAGCAAGCCGCTTGCTGCAATTCCAGGAGGTAGCAACCTAGGCTTCGGTTCTGAAAGAAGAGGATTGACCTTCCTGAATCATCTCTAGGAGTCTGCTGAGGGCCAGGATTGGTGAGTGTTGGGAAAAGCAGCAAAGGAGAGAGGACTTACAGAGTGCCTACATAAACTGGTTACGAGTAACACATAAACAAGGAACAGCAAACTGCAGAAGGCCTCTGAGGAGGAAGGCCTCTCCATGCCTCACGTTCTGGTGCAGGGTAACCTAGGCTGTGTTACCATAAACATTGTGCTCAAGGACGTAAAACCCCTTCGTAGCACTATGACGTAGCCAGACTTGTAGGCTCCTTGTAAGGCCTGAATTCCATCAGCTGTGCGTAGATAATAAGCTAAAGATAACCACATGTTCTTGTTGTGTGAAACTTACAAACCACCACTGTTATCAATCCTTAGGATGGTGTCAACCAATTCCAGTTCACTGATTCACTTCTGGCTCACTGATTCCCTCCACTCGTACCCTGTAGATCAAAGTGATCGTAATCAATAAATAGTGTGGATGATCAGAGCTCGGGGCCTTCACTGTCTCTTCCAGTGTAATAAAGTGATGGCCCCCTGGTCCCACTTTCTCCCTTCATCTGTCTTTTTCTCATTCCTTTGTCCCACCGAACTCGGGGTACCCACAGGTGACACAGGGCTGGTTCCCTACAGGTGAGTTGGATGCTGTGTGGAATTTTTATGTAAGTGAGGTCTGGGTAGAAAAAGGGAGGGGAAAAGCTGGCCCTGCCTGCATCAAGGGATTCTGGGAAGGAGAATAAAGAGAAAACTCCTTCTTAAGTATTCCACTTCAGAGTGTGAGAACCATCATAAGCTAAGTAAAGTCAAATGAGGGGCAAGTGCCCTATGGCCACCTGGACATGCTCCTGCCCCTTGGCCACCTTGCATGGGCAGGCTGAGGAGGTCACTGAGGCTTAGTTTTCCTGACCTACGCTGATTCTACGTGCTGTAAGCAGCACCCAGAAGGCTGTGTGGCTATAGACGTGCCCAGCATGGTGGGCACCAAGTCCACCAAGGTCACTTCAGTGTGGACACTAGACTGGACCACGTGGAACCACAGCCAGCTTTACAGTGCCAGCCAGAGTGTTATTCTGGCCAGAAGGAGGAGCCACGACCCCACACCCAGGAGGACAACGAGCCCCACTCTGCAGACAGGAGCCAGCCACACCTGGGGCCTGGGGAGATGCTTCCTGATTCCAAGTAGGATTGAACTTCAAACCAGGCTAGACGTTTGGGCAATTTTTTAAAAAGCTGTCAATCAAATAAAGGCATGCCATTTTCTTTACTCAGTCGTCGTGTTGGTTAAAGGTTGCAGACCTGCCTGCCCCAGTGTCTGCCATCATTATCAGGGGATGTAGCTCTTCCAGCTCCAAGAGGCTTCCTTGGCTGCCAGAATCCCCTGCTCTTTTCCAAGGTGTTGAAAGGGTCTTCAGTGTTGAGAAACAGGGAGCAAAGTGCTGACATTGACCCACCCCACAAACACGGCCCAGCCCCAACCAGGCCTTGGGCTGTAAGTCCTGTGTCCTGCCAGACGGGCTAGGACCCAACTGTCTGGTGGATCAGACAAACATGCACCTCTGGGCTTGGGCTCCAGAGGCTGAGCCTGGCTCACGCCCCCCAGCTCAAGGTCCAGGTGATCCCAGGAGGCTGCATTGGGGGACTGCCTCCTCAGGGTCAGGGGACGAGCCTTGTGGGCAGTGGGTTTCCATGGCAGCCCTCAACCAAGGGCAGTAGGGCCAGACAGGAGAGAGTCAGAGATCACACACTCACCCCTTCCTCCAGGGCTGGGGGGAACTAAGGGAGTCTCAATCCAGACTGAGGGTTACAACATAAAATAACAGAGGCTCATAGAGCCTGGGAACCTCCTGACTGGGCTCCTGGCCTACGACTGTGCCTGGAGTGGGGTCTCCAGAGCAGGGATGATGGCACAGGTGTGGGGGTGGTGGGGAGGAGATGCCTCAGGTCCACAGTGGGGAGCCAAGACATCCCAGGAGGGTGGAAAATCTCTCCCAGGGCTTGCCCCATGGGCCAGGCACAGCAGCCATGCCCATTGCTACATGAAGGTAGGCAGTCCAGGGCTGGGGCCCAGGCCATTGGGACCCCATCCATCTTTTCTTCTCTCCTTAGTGTGTCACCTCCATCTTTGTGGTCACAAGTGCTGACGTTCTGCAAGGGCAGGGCCATGCCCAGAGGAAAGAGATAGAGGCCAACAGGCAGACTGGGCCCTGTTAGACCTGGCACCTTCTGCTCACATCTCGTCCGCCAGCACCACCCGGGACATTCCCTGTGTGCAGTCACTACGGATGGCCAGGGAGGAGGGGTCCTGGGCACTGCACCATGGCCACGTCTTGACATAGCTGCCTCCCCCATCAGCTTTTCCCCAGGCCTCCTTGGCCCCTCCTCCTTCCCTGAAAAGGCCCCTCACTTTGGGAGCAGAGTCGTGGCTTCACCAACCTTCCTACCAATTGGGCTGTTACTGTGGATTCAGAAGGATAATCCCTGCCATTAAGAGTGGGCCATGCTGTGCGGTGTTTCAGGCTGGGGCCACACAGGGCATTGGAAAGCACAGAGGAGAGGAGCAAATCCCAGCCTAGAGGGGGCAATGTGGGGAGGTAGAGACATCTAAACTAAGACCTCAAGGATGGACAGGAGCAAGCCAAGCGAACGGACCCGGGAGGGCAGCGGACGACGCTAGGAGCTGGGAAGAACCAGCTGGGATGTTGCCTGGAGAAGTGGGCGCCAGGCAGGCCTGTGTACACAGGGCTCTGTGGGCCCAGCATAGAGGAGTGAGCAGAGGCAGGACTGGTGTGGGCTGGAGAAAGGCCTTGGCCTGCGGGTGGCAGAGGCCGGGCTGGAGGCAGAGCGCCGATTAGGAGACTATTTCGGTTATAAGGCAGGGATGACAGAAGCTGAGCTCGGAAAACTGTGACAGAGACAGACTTGGAAAACAGATCCCACAAGGCTTAAAGATTGATGAAGGGGTAGAGGTGGCTAGTGAGAGACGGAGAGAGACAGACAGACATAGGGAGAGAGATGGACAGAGACAGAGACAGAAGGCTAGCCAGGAAACCGGCACACAGGGGTAGCTTGCGCGGAGGGAGAGGATGGAGAAAGGGGGAAATTCTAAGCAGAAGTGGCCGTGGCCGTTTGCAGAGGTTGCGTATGACTCTGGAGGTCCCTGAGGAAGAGATGGAAGATGTGGGTATCTGGCCCAAAAGCCTGGAAGGGTCCCTGAAGATCCAGCCACCACCTAGTTATGCAGTTTGTACAGGGGCCGTTGCCAGGGAGGAAACCGTCCTGCCACTGGGAACCAGGAAGACAGGTAAAGGGCAAGGAATATGCAAAATGAGTCTCAGCTCCCCTTTGAGCCACCTTCCGGCCCTGGCAGAGTCCAGTGGCAGGTGGGTGTCCGGACCCCCTCCCTAGGGACCTCCTCCCTGGCCCCATCCCACCTCCTGACCCCCTGCGCCTTCCTGGCTTCATTGTGAGCAGGCTCTGATTGGGACGTCTTGAGGCTAGCAGGGAAGGAGGTGGTGGAATCTCTGAGCCATTCAGACTGTCTTTGATAGTGGGCTTGGCACAGTTTACACCAACCAGTGCTCTGACCCATCACAGACATGTCCCCCTCTAAGGATCACTTCCCAAGCGAGTTCAGCTACCCCCAGGGCTAACGCAGAAAACTCACCGGGCTCCTGCGGAACTGGGTAGAGGCAGTGACTTGGGTTTTCTCCATCAGCTGTGCTCCTGTGAGACTGCCCAGTGAGTTCTGTTTTCCAGAAAAGGAAGGACCCTGGAATCAAGTAGAGGGGCAATTAGAGTTTTAGGAGTTTAGCCTGGAGTGTCCC
This sequence comes from Cacajao melanocephalus, assembly GCA_963573385.1. Taxonomy (NCBI): domain Eukaryota; kingdom Metazoa; phylum Chordata; class Mammalia; order Primates; family Pitheciidae; genus Cacajao; species Cacajao melanocephalus. The sequence continues at coordinate 17,321 of CAUYLG010001355.1, forward strand.
AGGTGCCAAGAGAGGAGAGGGGTGGGGTGAAGCCTTGCTTCTGGGCGGCTGCAGCACACGGCCTGTCCTGAAACACCTCAGAAGCCCATCTGAGACACCCCTGGTCAGTCCTGAAAGCAGGTGAGCTACTGGGGTTTGTTCTAATAAATCCCCTTTTTTCTTTCACCAACTCAAGGAGCTTTGGTAGGAACCATATCCAGTAACAGGGAATGCACAGAGGAAGAATCCCAGCTGGCTATGGATGAAAAGCTCAGTGAAAGGAGATAAGCCCAGCGTGGGCAGGGCCTCCTGGGACTGGCGGGAGAGCAGCCCAATAATCAGAATCACGATCATCCATTTATTCATGCATTCATTCATTGAGTAAGTCCTTTGTGACGCACAATCATGCACCCAAGGGAACACATCTGTGAACAAGACAGACAAGCGCTCACCCTCCTGGACGCTCTGCTGAGACGGTGGGGCACAAAACAAATGCACGACAAAATAATATCACGTCCAAGAGCTGCGGGTGTGGCAAAGGAAATAAAACCAGAGGATGCAGGAGGAGGCAGAGCTGAGCTGGGCCACGAGGAAGAGGGAGCCATGTGGGTACGAGACGGAACCTCCCAACAGAGCAGAGGCACAGCCAGCTGAGCCATCACTGCATCGGTCATGTGGGCCCTGCACAGGTGGGGGAGATGGCAGAGTTAGACCTCAGTATAGCCCTGATGCCTAAGCCCTGTGAGGGCTGGGAGAGGCGCTCCTGTTCAGAAGGGAGGCCTCACATGTTTAAATGCTGGGTTGGGGGGGAACAGCAAGTGTCGGGGAGAGGAAGAGGGGCAATAATGGGAGGGAGGTGAGAGTTCCTCTGTGGTAGCTTCTCTTTCTCTGTGAAATAGGAGGTATGGTTTCTGCCAAAAGGCAGAGGGCTCTTGGGATGAGAAGGAGCTAACTAGAGGCCGGCTAGGCACCCACAGGCCTGCTCTAGGTAGGACATGTTATGTGTCCAGCAGCTCTGGGACTGGGCCACGGAGGCAGCTTAATGGGTAGCCGGACTATGGATGTGATGGGTGTGCGGCTATGGCCAAGAGGGCGGAGGTGAGGTGGGCCCAGCAGTCCGAGGCACAGAGGACCAGAGTGAGGTCAGGAGCCCCAATCAAGAGAAAGAGGAAGGACCCAGGAGGAGGGGTGGATACGGGTCGCTTTCTGGTGGGACAGGATCAGGGAGCGGAGGAGCCCCAGGGGGTGGCCTCAGCAGTGGGAGTCAACATGGAGGCCAGCCCAAGAAGAGATGAAGCACACCCAGCTACCCTTCCTGCTGTGGTGGGAATGTTGATCGCCTCCAAAACTCCTGTTGAAATCTAATCCCCAATGCCACAGTGTTGGGAGGCGGGCCTGTAAGAGGTGATTGGGTCATGAAGTCTCTGCCCTCATGAATGGCTTGATCCACTCATGGATTAACAGATTAATGACTTAGTAGATGAATGGGTTTTCGCTGGAGTGGGATTGCTGGCTTTATAATAAAAGGAAGAGAGACCTGAGCCGGCCTGCCTGGGAACTCAGCAGAGGCCCTGCCCCAGGAAGGCCCTCAGCAGATGCAGCCCCTGGACCTGGGAATTCTTAGCTGCCATGACTGTAAGAAAGACATTTCTTTTCTTTATAAATTACCCAGTTTCAAGTATTGTATTATAAGCAGCACAAAACACTTTAAGACAATTGCCAAAACCCCAGGCATCTGGCTTTGCGGCATCGTGGCTACCAAGACCCTCTCTTACAGCAGCATAACCGTGTATGTAAACACGGTCCCAACTAACACATGGAAAGGAAACGGGGTGGGAGGGGGGGTTACATTTTTAAGTTGTTTAAACGCTCATGAAGTGAGAGGTATTGAAGGTTTTTATGAGTAGCCAGAAATTTTCACGAAGCACTTCATGTTATGCAGGGGAAGAGAAAGCTGGGAAGAATAACTAGCCACTGGGGATGCTCTCTGCCCAGGGACACAACCTGTCCCCTGCTGGGCCTGGGTGGAGGGGCAGTCCTGGTGGCTGGTGGCATCCCTCCTTAAACTGCCTACTGAGCCCCAGTAGAGCTGAGCCTGGGGAGCAGAGGTGGAGGAGGAGGCAAAAAAGCAGTGGGAGGCCAGGGAGCCTGTGTGAGCCCCCGTGAGCCCACCTGGGGGACCCAGAGTCACACCCCGCTGCTGCCCTCATTCCTAATCCACAGAGGCCCGACACCAGCCCTGCTGGCTGGTAAGGGCTGCTTGGGAGGGGAGAGAAAGGGTGCCCGAGGGAGGTAGAAACGGGGCCTGAAGAAGAGTCACCCCAGGAGAGGAGAGGCCAAGCCTCTGGAAGGGCTGAGCCTGGTGGGGCCAGCTCCTGAGTGGATGGCCGTGGGCTCTGCAGAGCTTCGGAGAAACATGCTGAGTCCCAGCCCTGGAAGGTGGGGGAGAGTCTCGGTGGCCGCATAAGGAGGTCACCATCTGCCCTGCCTCCCTGGGTGCCTGGCTCATAAAACTCTTCTGATCACCCCAGTTTCTCAGGTTTTAGCCCAGCAAACATTCAGAGAGTTTCCTGGAGGAAACTGGAAAGAGGAAAGCAAAGAAGTAGAGATGGTTTACCAGGCACAGCCTGGCTGGCCACTAAGGGCACAAGACCCAGCCTGCGGGATGGTGGGCAATGTGTCCTGCTCCCTCCACACCCCCAGTCCTGGCCAGGCTGCACGTGTGAAAGTCCTCCCGTGGAGGGATAGGCTCCATGGCAATCCCAGCATCTGCCGGAGTGGCTGTGATCACGTGGGAGTGCTTCCTGGGCCACAGGCAGGAAGGCCAGCCCACAGCCATGGACTTCCGGCACCAGGACCAGGCTTGCTGGGGTCCCCTGCCGGTGGAGTGCTGCCTTCTTGGGACAATGGCTGGACCTGGAGGCAAAGGAAGTTCCTCTCTGAGCGCAGGGAGGCCACAGCTCAGGTACAAGAACAAGAGAACCAGAATAATTGCCACCTGTGGATTTTAGGAAGTGCCTCAAAGGGACCAGTGTGCTCCTCTTCCTGCCGTTTCCTCCTTTGCTGGCTGGAGGCAGACAGGAGTGACGGCTGCCACCTTGGGCCATGAGGTGAGAGTCACGTTGTGACAATGGCGGAGCAACCAGATAGCCATGGCGCCCCCAATCCCCAGCCCTGGACGTCTCACGGTAAGGAGAGAGGGAAACGTCTTACTGGAGCCACCGTCATTCTTGTGCAGCAAACCTGATCCTAACACTCAGCACCATGACCCCGCTTCCTGTACCCTGTGCCCCATAGGTTCCTGGCCTTGGGCCTGGGGTTTGGCTCTCCCTTCCCTCCCAGTGCCAACAAAGACCTACCATGCAGAGAGGGTAGAGAAGGGACATAGAGGCCACTGGAGGTGATCTGGAAAGGATGAGGGCACCTGAGAACAAGGCAATGAAGGTAACTAGGACAGAGGAGGGAGGACAGAGCCTGGAGAGGACTCATTAGTGCAGGGCTGATGGGCAGAGCCTTCCCAGGAGCGGGGCCAGCAAAACCTGACAGCCATGATTTGGGCCTCCCCATGACCCCAAGGTCCCCCCAGCCCAGTCCTCCCTGCCTATACTCAGCCCAGACCCCTCTTCCCTATGGAGGCCCACCCCGCTTCCCGGACAAGGCAGCTGGTGGTGTGTGGGTGCTGGTTTGGTGAGAGAGGGATTCCTTGGAGGCTGAGGCTATGGGGGAGGGAGTGTCTATCCAGACCTATAGGTTTGTCCCAAATTAAGACCCCAGGTCTAGAGGTGAACACAGCCCTGCCTGATTTCTGAGAAGCCATGCTATCGCGCGTCTTAGAAGTGGGCTTCCTCTCCACCCCCATCCAACTCAGTCAATGCCTGCTGAGCGCCTACAGTGTACACTACAGGCAAGTGGGTTCGGGCGCTAAGGAAATAAATGAGGCCCCACACTGCAGTCCCCAGGGCACAATGCCCTGACAGGCTGCCCCAGACAGTGGTGTGCTGGGGAGTGTTGGACACCCAGCTCTCCGAAGGGGAAACTGGTTTGTGGCATCTGTAGGTTGCAGTGATTCGTGGTCTAAATCATCCACCCTGGCCAATTCCAAGCCACATACACACAGTCCCTGAAGTCAGGAAGGCCCCAGCCCGGCTCCCAGGCCCAGCACACCGGCCCAGCACACCACTGCCAAGGGCTGCTCACCTCCTGTCCCCGGTCCTCACCCCACCACCACCAGGTCTTGGCCCTGTCCCCTCTAGGTTCCTGGCCTTCCCCTACTTGGGCCCTGGGTTTGGCCCCCGAGCCGACAGCCCGTGCCTTGATGGTGGCAGGTAGGCTGTGGCTGCCAGGTCAGGAAGAATTAGTGGACAGTTGGTCACAAGTACCTTGGCCCCAAATGTTGAAATGCCGACTTTCTCCGGCTTCTCCAACCACTACCCCACCCCTCCAGCCTTTTCCTACTCTCTGACGGCTTCTCTTCACCCCAAGGTCTCCTCCAGCTCCTCAGCAGTGGCCATTCTCCAGCATTTGCAGCCCAGGACCCCTCCCAGGCTCCTTCGAACCTAGCTCCCCTACTGCCACCCTCTGCCTGTCACGGAGGAGGCCTCATAGACACTTGCTGCGTGCTGCTCCAGGGAGGCTGCGGTGATCCTGCCAGCTCTCCAGTGGCTGCCACAACTGCTGTCTTCAGGAAGAGGGGGAACGGCCCCTCAGCCTCCCTGCCTCTGCTCAGCCTCAGCGTCCTGGCATCATCTGCTCCACCTCCAGGCAAGTCAGAGCCAGGCTTGCCATCTGCCTGGCAGCCTGGGACACAGCGCCTTTATGGCCCCCCGGGTAGGACGGGGATCTGGGCCTCCAGCCCCTGGGTGCCAAGGTGCAAACCCTGCAGGGGAGTTGCTTAATGACCTTTGTGAGCAGTAATTACACCCCAGGGCCCGCTCTTAATAACCACGTATTCTCCCTGTCAATGTGCCTTAATTGAAAATGAGTAGGCGATACAAGTTGCTGTGAAGTTGGCTGGCAAGCCCTTAACGTGATATTAATTGTAGTAATTAGTAGTCACTTTGTGTTGGAGTCATCTATAAATAGGGGGTCCATTAGTTTAGCAAAAGAGCATGATTTAAAATGCAAATAAAAGCCCAATTAGACAGATAAATCGCTTGTCTTTTCCAGCAAATTATCATCTTCCAGAAGGACAGCAGCCACTTTGGGGCTGCATCGGTCAGTTCAGGGACTCCGAACTCTTAATACCAACCTGAGTGATATAAGAGGCCCATCTGATACACCGTCTCTTTAAACAGGTTTGCGCCATGGTTCCTCAGGGAGCTGTCACTCTTAGGGCAGTCCCTATAGACTCTTACTTCATTGGCACAACTGGTGGTCAGGGCCCAAGTAGCTCCTCCCCCTGTATGCTGATTGGTCCCCTCTGGTGACACAGGAGCACATTTTAAAGGAATAGTAGCACAGTGCGTATCTAGGCACTGGAAGAATGGGTAGGGAGTAGGAGGGGTTTCCTCTTAGAATTTGGCTCTGCACAGTCCAGGCAGAGTGAACCACCAATGCTCTGTGTTGTCCTGTGACTCAAAAGAGTTAAAAATAGACTCACACCATTGTTGTGGGGTCAGACAACTTACTTCCCACTAATTTTTCTCTTCTACAATAACTACTTATGGTGGTTGCACAGGGTGCAGCTTCAAGCCAAAGGGGAGATTTCTAGTTCAGCCTTCCGTTAACTAGAGCTTCACCAGTTACCCAACACTTTCTCCCAAGCCTGTGTTTCGAACCTCACAATTAACCCCAGGCTGTTGAGACGCACCTGGGGACATGGGTGCAAGTTCTTCCCTCTGGCTTGTTGAGCTGCTGGAGACCTGGTGTCCAGAGCTCAGCTTGGTGGGGCCTTCCTGTCCTCTCCTTCAGCCTGCCACACCCGCGCTCCCCACGAGCCCTTCACTCCTTTGTGGCCAACTGAGGCTGGCCCTCAGACAGCATTTGCATTTTAATAAGAGCCAAGGTCAAAAGATAAAACGGCCATTCCTAAACACAAGAAACACTAACAATTGTCTATTCCAGCAGGAGTTTCACCCTTGTCCAAGAAATGAAGAGAACACAGGAAATTTGAAAGTCTTATCCTTGATTATATTATCCTTTTATGAGTCAATGTTTGCGGCAGGTGGTAGTACTTGCTATTTTTAATGTCCTATTTGACAAAATAAAACATTGGCAACCCTGTGTTGGTCCCAAAAATACTTTTTGGAAATTTTGCCACAGTATGAAATTCAAATGTCTGGAGCTGCTGAGCTAGAAGACTGAATCAGAGACTTGAGGCTGGGTGACTCACAGCTGCCTGTGTGTGGAGGAGTGTGTGTGAGCACACACACATGGTATTGGCCGGTGAAATAGGGACACTCAACATGGGAGATTTCCCTGTTTCTGAAATAGCACAAGAAGACAGGTAGATCATGGAGGAAGAACTGGAAGGAGGCTGGGGTGCTGTTCCCTCCAATCTCTCTATATTACAGATGAGGAAACAGGTCCAGGCCACACAGTGAGTTAGTGGTCTAGGCACAAGCCATCACACACTGAGGGCAACTCCTGCGATCCTCAGCTAACCCTAGCCAATGTGTTTGTTCCTAAAGCAAGCATTGGATTAGATGTCATAGGATGGGTGGGGGCTGTCTTGGCCTACTGAGTCTCTAGTTGTTCCACAGCAGAGACTATCTGTTTACTCATAGAATATGGGAAACAGCCTTGCTGACAATCAGACCAAGAAGTTCCCAAAGAAACAAAGACAGTGCTCAGGACAGCATATTAGACAAGACTGCTCCAGGGTCACAAAATGACTGACCAGCCTCTTTGAGTGACCAGTGCTTCTCTACTGGGGACCACTCTGGCCCTATTTTAATCCTCCTACCTCCTAGGTAAAAATTAAGTTCCCTATCACCAAATTGCCCCACTTCTTGGAAGCACCCAACCCCAGACTGGCCTCTGCTTCCCCACTGTCTCCCTAAAATCACTCAGCACCAACCCCAACCCAGGAAGAGAGATGCTTGGGAGTCCTCCAGGATGCATTTGCCCTCGCTGCAGCAAGCTAAATAAACCCCAGCAGTGTTTTCCTGGTGGTTTTTGGTTGTTGGGCTTTGAACAGTCAACAAATATTTGAAACACAGTGTTCCATGAAATGTGGTGATGAGGAAGAAAAGCAACAATGATCAAAAAAATGTGGTTTGGATCAATGGATAGACAGAGATCAACAAACTAGAACTGAGAGTCTAGAAATAAAACCATGTGTCTGCTGTCAACTGATTTTCAACAAGGGTGCTAAGGCCATTCAATGGAGAATAGTATTTAACAAATAGTGCTGGGACAACTGGTTAGCTACATGCAAAAGAATAAAGTTGGACCCTTACCTCACACCATATATAAAAGTTAACTCAAAATGAATCAAAACCCTAAATATAAGAACTAAGACTATAAAACTCTTAAAACATAGGGAGAATCTTCATGACCTCAGATTTGGCAATTAATCCGTAGATAAGACACCAGAATCATGAGCAACAACAAAAAAAATTGGACCTTATGAAAATTAAAAACTTGTATGTTTCAAAGGCCATTATCAAGAAAGTAAAAGTACAACCCACAGAATGAGAGAAAATAGGCCAGGTGCAGTGGCTCACACCTGTAATCTCAGCACTTTGGGAGGCCGAGGTGGGTGGATCAGTTGAGGTCAGGAGTCTGAGACCAGCCTGGCCAAACATGGTGAAATCCATACGTTACTAAAAATACAAAAATTAGTTGGGCATGGTGGTGCACACCTGTAATCTCAGCTACTCAGGAGGCTGAGGCAGGAGAATTGTTTGAACCCTGGAGGTGGTTCAAACAATTGCAGTGAGTTTTGATCATGCCACTCTGGCCTGGGAGACAGAGTGAGACTCATCCAAAAAAAAAAAAAAACCAGAAAAAGAAAAAAATTTGCAAATTGTATATCTGTTAAGGGACTTGTGTCTAAAGAACTCTCACAACTCAATAATAAAAAGGCAAAAACCCAAAAATGGGCAAAAGATCTGATTAGACATTTCTCTGAGGAAGATATACAAATGGCCAATCAGTACATGAAAAGGTACTTGAGGTCATTAGTCATCAGGGAAATGCAAATCCAAACAAGGAGACACCACTTCACACCTGCTACGATGGCGGGAATAAAAAAGTCATATAGCAAATGTTGGTGAGGATGTGGAAGGACCTGAATCCCACTGTATTGCCACCTTGGAAAGTAGTCATAGTTCCTCAAATGATTAAAGATTAGAGTTACCATATGACCCAGCAATTCCACTCATAGGTATATACTCAGGAGAAACGAAACATGTGCCTACACAGAATCTTATATATGAATGTTTATAGCAGCATTGGTCGTAATAGCCAAAAGGTGGAAACAACCCCAATGTCTGACAAATGGATAAAGAAAACGTGGTCATCCACACAATGGAACATGCACATGCAAGTCTTGTGTGGACGTGTGTTTTCATTTCCCTTGGATAAATTGCTAGGAGCGGAATTGCTGGGTCGTGTGGTGAATTTGTGCTTAACTTTGTGAAAAATGACTGCACCTATCTCTGAAGTCTCACTGTTTTACTTTCTCTGGGGAAGTGACATTTAAGCTGAGACCTAACAGATGAGAAGGAGCCAGTCATAAGATGAATGGGGAAGAGGTTCCTGGGGCAGACAGGGAGCAACAACTCATGTGAAGACCTGAGGCCCAGAAAGGGGAAAAGCTTTGTTAGCTAAAGGAGCTGACTCTCTTAGAAGAAACTGGTAAGGTTTTTTTTTTTGTTTTTTTGAGATGGAGTTTTGCTCTTGTTGCCCAGGCTGAAGTGCAGTGGCACGATCTCAGCTCAGTGCAACCTCTGCCTCCCAGGTTCAAGTGATTCTCCTGCCTCAACCTCCGGAGTAGCTGGGATTATAGGTGCCCACACCACACCTGGCTAATTTTTTGTATTTTTAGTAAAGGCGGGGTTTCACCATATTGGCCAGGCTGGTCTTGAACTCCTGACCTCAAGTGATCCACCTACTTTGGCCTCCCAAAGTGCTGAGATTACAGGCATGGGCCACTGTGCTCTGTCTGGTAACATTTCTTATATTGAGCCAACTGAAAGAATATGAAAATGAGTCTGTGGAAGAGACTCCAGGGCAGGGCAGTCTGAGCACTGGGCTGTATGCTGATGAACATGAGAGATTAGGAATGCGTGTGACCTGCAGGGAGGTTGACCACGCTGGGCACAGCTGGAGGAGACAGCACCGACTTCCCAGTGAGGCTGCTCTAGGCTTGAATTCCAGCTCAGCCTCTGGGATGTTGGGCGAGACTTTTTTTTTTTTTTTTTTTAGATGGAGTCTCCCTCTGTCACCCAGGCTGGAGTGCAGTGACACTATCTCAGCTCACTGCAACCTCCACCTCCTGGGTTCAAGCAATTCTCCTGCTTCAGCCTCCTAAGCAGCTGGGATTATAGGTGAACACCACCACACCTGGATAATTTTTCTATTTTTAGTAGAGACAGGGTTTCATCATGTTGGTCAGGCTGGTCTCAAACTCCTGACCTCATGATCCGCCCACCTCAGCCTCCCAAAGTGCACAGATGTGAGTCACTGCACCCGGCCAACTGGGTGAGATTCTTAACCTCCTTGAGCTTCAGTCTACTCAGCTGTAAAATGGGAACCAACTTCACCCTGTCATGAGAGGGTGAAGAACTGAGGACTTGCACTATGTATGTCATATCAAGACTCTGGCCTGAAGGGGCCAGACGCCACAGTCCAGGGCAGCTGGTGTGAGGAGTGAAGGGCAAGTATGAGCTGGTCTGAGGAGGGCAGTAGGCAGCTCATGGGAGCTGCAACCTTACACTGGACGCAGCGAGAAGCAAGTGGCTGGAGGACTCTTGAGCTAGCCGGGGTGTGGTCAAGGATGGAAGTTAGAACTGGGCAACAGGTCACTGATCACACAGCATTCTCCAAGTGGGTAGAGCAGGAGATTGAGTTATCCTTCCTGATTACAGTAATCCAGGCCAGGTTACAGTGGCTGGGGAGGCAGAGGGAGAGGGCAGAGCACAAGGAGGAGCTCTACGGGGCGAGGGGGGCCAGCTTGAGAGCTGGAGGGGAGCGAGGGAGAGATGGAGTGTAGTGTGTCTCCAGGTGTCTGTCTGGGGCTCGGCAAGAGTGGCTGGCCACACCGGAGAGATTGAGGACTGGGGGCGGCAGGCTTGGAGGAGGGAGAAGCAGGGAAGGAGGTGAGTGCTCTATTTGGCCATGCTGGGTTTGAGGCGTCTGTGGAGAAACCCCATTGGCCCCACGGCAGATCGTGAAAAGAGAGGTCTGTCTCTGGGAGGCCCCAGTGTGCTAGACTCAGCTGTCCTCAGGAGCAGCTCCCTGGGGCTTCTTGCCGCCACTGACTTTAGGAGAGTCCCCTCTCTTTTCTCATCTGTCTTGTCCTGAGCATGGGACAGACCCTTCCCTGATTCATCACCTCTCTGTGTGGTCTTAGCTGTGACTTTGACAAGGCCTTGAAGGTTTAGGAATGATGCTATTGGAAGTAGATGCTCGGTGCCACGAAGAAAAATCAGCACTGAAACAAAGGATCTTTTAGCAACGCAATTTTTACTTCCTGGACGGCAGGAAGGGTACCCTTGCAAGCCATCTTGCCACAAGAGTGCAATGAACAAAGGAAAACACACAAATTTACTTCTTATGCATTTGGGGTTGTCCTTACTGCTGTGTCTGATTTCCATTGGCTGGAGTCAGACCTCACAATCTAAACTAAAACCCGATTGGCTAACAACTTAAAACTTTTTTAAATAGGTAAAAGCAATGGAGAACTGGGACATGTCTGTGAGCAGGTCCAGCACAGATACTTTGGTTAAAGTTCAAGGACATAGAATGTACTATGTGCCTGTAAGCAGGCATATCTAACAGCTACACAGGACAGGGCTTCACACAGTTATTAGCACACTCATAATTTAACAAGAAAAGAAACTTTAAAAAGGAACTTTTCTATTTCACACAATACTATATTGGGATCATCCCAAAGGGTCTCTTCTGAGACCATCTCCCCATATTACTCCCAGCCTCATCCCCCACGTCTTTCCACATGGCTGTGGGTCTCCTACCCCCACTTCTCCATACTCGTGTCTGAGGCTGATCCCTGAACCTGGAAAGCAAGGGTTCCTCTTCCCACAGACTCTTCTGGTTGCCCCCAGTATCCACTCTCCTTCATGAGCTCCTGATTTGAAGCTGGGCAGGCGCCCGTTCCCATTCAGAGCACCCTATTTCCCACCCTTGCTTGCAGTTGGATGTGGTCATGCGACAAAGTCTGGCTAGTGAGGTATAAATGGAAGTGTCATTTCCAGCAATTGTCTTTAAAAGAATGAGGTGTGGCCTTCATCATTCCTCCCTCTCGACAGAAAGCAGATGGAATGGCTGGAACTCCAACAGTCACCTTGGATCATGGAGTAGGGCTGTGCCTTTGGAATGGAAGCCACACGCAGTGGAGCAACAAGAGAAAAGCCTGGCAGTGCCCTTCACTGCCCAACTCGAGGGGGCACCCTTCACGTGGCATTCTGTGGTGCGTTCCAAAAGGTGCCAGTCACAGAACACCATGTGAAGGGAACCCCTGAAGCTTGCAAGACATCAGCCTCAGCCGCCTGCCTCTGAACATCATGCAGCTGAGAGAGAATCCTACTTTGCTGTAACAACTGCTCTTGGAGGATTTTCTGTTATTTGCAGGTCAATCTAACCCAGTACCCTGATCTAACACCTGGTCCCGAGCCTTCCTTTCCTTTACCCAGATCCATCTGTACCCAGGATGAGTGACTGTTGACTAACTTCAGGAGAAACCCCACCCTATCCCTGGCAGTGGCCCCACAAGACAACCCACAGAAGTCACAGCCAGGATTCTCCAAAGTCCAAGCTGTTCTTAAGTCTCACCTGGGCTCTCCTTGCCGTTGATGATCTGCCAACCACCCCAAAACTGAGTGGCTTCGCACAGTTTCTCATGGGTTTTCTGGGCTTACCCAGGCATTTCTAATCTAGGGCCTCCTATGCAGTTGCAGTCAGGTGGTAGCCTCCCATACGAAGGCCCTGCTGGGCTGGACTCCAGGGGGCTCCAGCTCACAGCTGCAAGCGGGGCTGGCTGGGAGCTTGGCTAGGGCTGTGGACAGGAGCCCCTACCTGAGCCTCTCAGAGCATGAGGGTCAGATGCCAACAGAGTAGCCCAGGTGTGAGCATTCCAGGAGACACCGCTGGGAGTTGACAGGCTTCTCATGCCCCAGCCTCCAAAGTCACACAGCATCACTTCTACCACACGGCTCAGCCGGCCCAGGTTCAGAAGTAGGGAACCACACAGGGCATGGATATCAGGAGGCGTGGCTCGCTGGGGACCCTGCCGTCACAGAGATAGGAGGCCACTGGAGCTTGGAGGGCAGCTGGACAAGAGACACAAATTTTGAGTTTTGATTGTTTTTACTCACAATACTACTGACATCAAATATGTGGGTTTTTCTTCCACTCAACAGCCAATTCTCTGATTCTGCAGCCACTCAACCAGATGTTTGTAAACGAAATTTCCTAAGCTCCACACCAACTGAATGGACCCCCTCTTGGCCAAAGGGACCCCAGGGAAACCTTAAAAAATGGAGTTCCTGGTCATGATGGGAAAGGCAGTTGGACACGCCTCATTATGCCCCCTCCCTTTCGGAGTTTAGGCCAAACTGAGCAGCACTGATGTTAAAATAGAGATCATGAGACTGACAAAACATTCTCTGTGGCAATAAGATACGAGATTATAAACAGGATCTCAGGCCATGCCAGGCAAGGGTTATGTCACACCCACAGGCCACCAATCTTACTACTTGGCATCCTTAACCGAAAACATTCCTTTCTGGCCAACCACTTGGGGAGGCTGAGGCAGGCAGATTGCATGAGCTCAGGAGTTTGAGACCAGCCTGGGCAACATAGGGAGACCCTGTCTCTACAAAAGATACAAAAATTAGCCGGGCGTGCTGGTGCACACCTGTGGTCCCAGCTGCTCTGGAGGCTGAGGTGGGAGGATCGCTTGAGCCAGGGAGGTGGAGGCTTCAGTGAACTGAGATTGCACCACTGCACTCCAGCCTGGGTGACAGACGGCGACCCTGTCTCAAGCAAACAAACAGAACATTCCTTTCTGCTTTCTCCAAGTTTAGATAGACAGAGCCTTACCTCTTCAACAAATTGTATGTTAAGGAATCTCCAAATCTCCCTGTAACCTATCAGCCCCTGTCAAGATATCCAGCCTTTTCAGGCTGAACCAATGTGTGCCTCCCATGTCTTTTTGTCTTTGCCTGTAATTCCTGCCTCCCTAACAGGTATGAAAGGAAACTGCGCCCTGACCTCCCGGTGCACGTTTTCAGAACTCCTTGAGACTGTGTCCTCTGGGCTTCCGTCACTCACAGTGGCTCAGAATAAACCTCTTTAAAATATTTAGAGTTGGTTTTTCAGGTAACACATTCTTAAACTCAATTCAATTCTTACACTAACTCCATGGCGTTCGTGCAGACCCCACAATCCCACGAGACTCCTCCCACTTCTGCCATCAGAGCCAGGGGCCCTTATCTGCAAGTCCCAGGTTCCCACCTGTACTTCTTACCCACTGGCTCTACATCGGGGGTTCTCACAACCCCCTCCTCCCTTGGATAATTTGCTGTAATGGCTCACAGAACTCAGGAAAGCACTTTTACTTACAATACTGGTTTATTATATAGGATATAACACAGGAACAGCTAAACGGAAAAGATACATAAGGCAAGGTAAGAGAGAGAGGTGCAAAAGTCCATGCCCTCTCTGGCTGTGTCCCCTCCTAGCACCTGCCTTTGTGCGGCAGCCCAGAAGCTCCCCAAGTCCCATCACTTAGGAGTCTTTCTGGAGGCTTCATCCTGGAGGCATGATCGATTAAATCATTGGCCACCGGTGACTGAACTCAACCTCCAGCCCTCTCCCCTCCCCAGAGGTTGGTGGGTGGGGCTGAAAGTCCCAATCCTCTAATCATGCCTTGGTCTTCCTTGATCAGCTCCATCCTGAAGCTACCCAGGGCCACCACTCATCTCATTAGCATAAAAAGACACCTTCCACTTTGGAGATTCCCAGAGTTTTAGGATCTGTGTGCCAAGACAAAGGGACAAAGACCAAATATTCAGTTTTTATTATTACAAGTAAGTGTTAATCAAAATTCCAAGAATAGATGAGTTCTGTGCACACTTTTTGCACTTGGGAGTGTGTGGTGTGTGCAGGTGTGTGTATACCTGCATGGCGTGTGTGTGGTACGTGCAGTGTGCCTGGGGTGGTAAGGTGCCTGCGCACGGGAGGGAGCTGGAGCTTGTCAGAGAAGTGGGATTCCAGGGCAGGCTGTCTTTAAATTAGAGTTCTCGAGGCCTAGATTCCCTTCTTTGCTCCCTCCCGCTTTTCCTCCTTCAGCGCCTTTGCCACCTTCAGATTCCAGCCAGACACTGTCAAGCAGGAAAATTGCTACCAGAGACCACCTCTGAGGAGGAGTCAGGTTCAGCATCCAGAGGAAGCCCCGACCCACTCCCGGCTCCCTGAGGGCAGCAGGTGCACGGGGAGACCCCCACCACGGCAGTGAAGCGGGCAGGGCTGCTGAGGCCCCTGCCTCACCCGTAGCTCCCCGGCAGGATCATGTTGCCATTCCTGTTGCACCTGTGCCCCATGCCGTGGCCTCCGTAGAAGGTGTGTGGACACTGTCCGCCTTTTTAGAATTTGGATCTGAGTGGACATGGGTTCCATTCTTGCCATGTGACAGTAGGTAGGTCACTTGCACTCTCTGAGCCAAATGAAAGTACTGAGTTAGATCCCTTAAGATGCCATCCCAGGGTCCATCCGCCTGCCCGGCTCTCCACCCAACTCTCTCACAGGCTCTCCCTCTCATTCCTGCTTTGCTACTTTCACTGGTGAAGCCCAGGAGGGCCAGGTGGAGGCAGGAACGTTTTCTAACCTCTAGAGGTCATCTCAGGCAGCCGCCTGTCTAAGTTCCAGGATCTCTATCTGAGCCCAGGGCCCTCATCTGTCAGGCGGGGCCCAGTGGCTTCAGGGGCAGGAGCAGAGGTGGAGTTAATCTTCCCTGGAATATTAATGGCCCCATCAGGAGTGCTGGGGATGAGCCGAGCAGTAATCTGCCTTTATTAACGAGGCGGGCACCAGCTGGAGCACAGGGCCCAGGAGAGAGGAGCTGCTGCAGTGGAGGCAGCTTGGGGGAGCCGCCCTCCTGGCCAGAGTAGCAGGTAGACAACAGAGAGGGTGCCTGGGCCTCAGAGTCCCCCACCCTCAGCCACTGCACTACCAGCCCCTAGCTTGATCCCCTCACCTCTTCCGCCTCTTCTGCGCTGGGGCGGGAGAGGCTCCTCCTTGTCTGGATGCAAGTGTGTAGGTGTGCAGGGGGTGTATGCAGGTGTGTAGGGTGTGTGTGGGGTGTGCACATGTGAGCAGGCATATGTGCGTGCAGAACTGTAGGCCTGGGACAAGTGCATGCTTGCCTGAGCCCACCTGGGTGCCCAGCCACACACCACCCCACGTCCCTGAGGGCAACCGCGTGCTTGGGAAACAGTGGGCCGACTACACAGGCCACTGATCCTCTAAGAGGGCAGGGGAGAAGGCATAGTGTAGTCAGACTTCACCCTACCTAATTATTTAAGCCACCACCAGCACAGGGTTATGAAGCTGAGATTAACCACTGGCCCTATAGCTGGGAGCCATACATATTTCCCCCTCATTTTGCCTTTTCTGTTCACCAAATTGAATCAGCGTATCAGGGTTGCTCACAATCGATTTGTTCTGATTCCCCAACAGTAAGGAAGAGAAATGTGGCTCCAGCCCTCAGGGCCAAATTTGACTCATTAAATGATCCCTCTCCAGGCAGGGGTGACCAGTGTGATGTGGGTGTGTCCCAGAAGACCGGGACACACTCACATCCACCACACCCCTGAACCCTGGGGCCCCTCTCTCTGACCCCAAATATTTCAAATTGAAACTAAATTATCGCCCACCTGCCTCCCCATGGCAAGACACTCATGCTCTGTGAACTGTGCTTTCCAAGGCTGATGCCAGCAGGAAAAGGGGCAAAGCAGACGCCTCACTCCAACATCTGCCACTGTGCCGGTGATGCCCCCACTGGAATCATTGATTGCCAGAGTAACAACAAGAATAGCTAACATCGATTGAGTTTCTGATATATCAGGCAGGGTATGAACTCACCTACCAGCATACACACCAGGATTATCTTAATTTTCATTGGAGACACGAGCTGGAGAGGTTACGTGACTTGCCCAAGGTCACACAGGCAGTAAGTGGTTGTGGTACATATAGCAGATGAACTATCCAAAAGCCATTGTCAAGCCCCCTTTTTCTTTCCTTCCTTTACTCAATGGCTAAAAAGCTGAAATGCTCATCTTCCCAGCTTCCCTTGCTGCTACTGGGAGTAGCCCTGTGACACAATTTGGGCCAAGGGGCAAGAAGTGAAAGTCCTTGGAACAGGCATTCCTGTCCAAATAAAAAGACAAAGCCTAGCTAGGGGAGAACCCTTGGCCCTTCCTGTTTCTCACTTCTTCTCCCTTCTGCTTGTTTAAGGGAAACAGATGTGATGACCAGAGGTGCAGCAGCCACCATGTGTCCATGAGGTGGATATGTATAGTTATGACAGAGCAGGAAAACAAAGATCCCAGGTCCCCAGGGACATCTTTGACCTACTGTAGCAGCTCAGGACTGCCTTCTCCCAGACTTCTTATTGGACAAGCCAAATAAACTCCTCCTTTGTTTAAGTCTCTCTGCAAGCATTTCCTGTTACTTACTGCCTAAAGCACTCCTAGCTGATAAGATTCAACCACAAGCAGTTTGGTTCCAGAGCCCCTAATCTTAGCACTCTTGTCCTACCTGTCACTAAGTTTGTAGAAGACACGTAGGAAGGTTCTCCATGATATAATTTATTTTTTAAAGACATTTTAAAGAGTAGTTTTAGGAGTACATCAAAAGAAAAAGATACAGAGAGTTCTTACATACCCCTCCCCCCTACATGCACAGCCTCCCCATTATCAACCCCCTGCACCAGAGTGGCACATATGCTACAATCAATGAATCTACACTGACACATAATTATCACCCAAAGTCATAGATTACATTAGGGTCCACTCTTGGTAATATACATTTTATGGGTCTGGATGAATGCACAATGACATGTATCCACTACTGTAGTATCTATTTATAGAGTATTTTTGCTACGCTAAAAATCTGCTGTGCTCTGCCTATTCATCCCTCCCTTTCATCCCCCAAACCCTTGGCAACCACTGACCTTTTTATTGTCTCCATAGTTTTGCCTCTTCAGGAATGTCATTTAGTTGGAATCATGCAGTATGCGACCCTTTCAGATTGGCTTATTTCACTTAGTAATATGCATTTAAGGTCCCTCCACCTCTTTTTATGGCTTCATAGCTTCTTTCTTTTTAGCACAGAATGAATAATATTCCATTGTCTGGATGTACCACAACTATTTACCCTTCATTGACGGAAGGATATGTTGGTTGCTTCCAAGTTTTGCAATTATGAATAAAGCTGCACAAGTTTTTGTGTGGACATAAGTTTTCAACTCCTTGGGTAAATACCATGGTGCACAATTGCTAGATTGTGGTAAGAGCATGTTTAGTTTTGTAAGAAACTGCCAGACTGTCTTCCTAAGTGGCTATACCATTTTGCATTCCCACTAGCAAGAATGAGAGTTCCTGTAGCTCCATGTCCTCGCCATCCTTGAATATCCCGGCTTTTTGGTCCCCTCCCATGCCTAACTGAAGAGCTGTCTGTCTCACGTAACTTGACAGCTGTTTGAGTGCAACTCATTGGCTTTGGAGTGGACACTTGAACAATAGTGGAGCCAATCAGATTCTTCCTCAAGAAGAGGAACCAAGCCTGGGACTTAGTTTCCTGTGGAGGACGTTTGATGCACTGCCAAAATCTCCCTGAGAAATGCAGGGCATATTCCCCCAGCTGCTGAAAGTGCTGGGAGACAAGACACTCCTCAGCTGGATTAGTCCATTCTCATATTGCTATGAAGAACTACCCGAGACTGGGTAATTTATAAAGAAAAGAGATTTAATTGGCTCACAGTTCTGCATGCTATACAGGAGGCATGGCTGGGGAGGCCTCAGGAAACTTATAATCATGGTGGAAAACGAAAGGAGAGCAGGCACATCTTACATGGCCGGGAAAGGAGTAAGAGAGCGAAGTGGGAGGTGCTACACACTTTTAAATAACCATCTTGCAAGAGGTCACTCACTTTCACAAAAACAGCGAGAGGGAAATCCACCCCCAGGATTCAATCACCTCCCACCAGGCCTCTCCTCCAATTACAATTCGACGTGAGATTTCGATGGGGACACAAATCCAAAGCATATCACCAGCTGTCAGGGCTTCAAGGATGGCCTCAGCTGAAGAGAGCTGCTTTGGCCATGGCTGTGCTGTCTTTCCTGGGCAGCCCACATTTGATGACTAATGTGGAGGGGTGGTTAAAGGCTCGGTTCCCTCACTATCCCAGGTCCAGGGCTTTCCACAAGGTCAGAGGACATTTTGGGAATGGCATCACACCTCAGTTCCCCCTCTGTCCACTCCTGCACCTTCCCTTTCCTCCTAGGGGTTAAGCCTGAGAACACTCCCTAGTAAACATCCTCTACAACAAGCTCCATGTCAGCGTCTGCCCCTCAGGGAACCTAGCCGGGGACACGCAAGCTGAAAGGACCTGAGACAAGTGGGCTGAAGTGGCCACTGCCATCCATGAACAGAGAAAAGACAGAGACCTGGAGTGCTGCAAAAGGAGCGAGAGGCAGGACCACATGGCTGCAAGAGAAGGAGCAGGATGAACAAGGGTCCATGCTGATTCTAGGACGTTTTCCAGCTCCTGGGTCAGCTCTTGCATAGCCTTCAGGTTCCATGAGACATCCCTG
Organism: Cacajao melanocephalus; assembly: GCA_963573385.1. Taxonomy (NCBI): domain Eukaryota; kingdom Metazoa; phylum Chordata; class Mammalia; order Primates; family Pitheciidae; genus Cacajao; species Cacajao melanocephalus. The sequence continues at coordinate 36,301 of CAUYLG010001355.1, forward strand.
ATTCCTCACAATACCCTCCCCGTTTTGTTGAGCTAGTATAGGTGGATTTCTCTTTCCTGCCATCAAACTATCCTCAAACAATAAATACTGCTACCCTGCATTTTAGGAATAAGAAAACTAAAGCCCAGAGGGGTAGGGCCTTCCCTAAATTCACATCAGGTTAGTGAGAGAGCCGGATTTCTATCTTTATTCATGTAACAAATAGCTCCTAAGGATCCACTATGTGCAATGAATGGCGTCACTTGGGGCTGATAACTGTGAGCAAGGTAGACGTGATCCCTGCAATCATCGAGCTCACCACCCAACAAGGGAGAAGACGACTCAATAGACAACCACAACACAGCGATACAAGCACTATGGCATTGCCTAGGAGGGCAGCCAGGACGCTCATGGAAACCTCCTAGAGGAAGTAACATCTAAGCCAAGGCCTGCAGGGGAACAGGGCCCTCCAGGAAGAGGGAAGAGAATGTGAAAAGGCTCACCGTTGAAAAGAAATAGTGTATGGAATTCACACACTCGTTTTGTCTGGTCAACATCTTTTCCTTGGGGGCAACCACAGTTTCCCTGGCCCTGCGTTGGTTCCGTGAGGTGGTGAATCTCTGGGCCTATGTCCCTCTCATGGTAGGGTCATGTCCATGACCCAGTCTAACCCAATCAGAACCTCCCTCCAGAACCTGAATTTCTGTTGGAGACACACAAGATGGAAGGTGGTAAGCACGGAAGCATCTCGTGGCTGCACCCTAGAGAGACTGCCCATGCTACTCAAGACTCCAGAGCTGCCCTGGTTCCTGTCGATCCTGAGATTTGTTGTCTACCTTCTCCTTCTATTCTGTGAGCTGCTTCACTAACTCCTCAATAAATCCCCTGTTCTTGTTTAACTTTTTCAGAGTCGACTTTTGGTGCTTGCAACCAAATAACCCTGACTCAGAAATGAGTGCCATGAGTGGGATTCGTGCAAAACCCTTAGGGATATGTGAGCTACTTAGAACTGGTTTTCATAAATCCATGGGGGAAAATCAGGAGGACTCTGGTTTATATTACTGGATAGGAAAGTAGCTGCCAACGGTACAAAATGGTGAACAACTAATCATGTTATACCCTCCGGTCACCTGGGACCACATGCCAACTGAAAGTGAAAGACTATAGCAGCTGCCATGGACCAATTTATAAAGGATGAGGAGTGCTGGGACCATAGGCTGGATGGCTGTTCCTAATACTGGATAATTTAAAGCAAGAAAATGACAGGCTCAACTCAAAATGTTTGCCTCAAGGCACAGAATAAAATTCAGAGCCATTATATGACCATGCTGAAATAATCTTTTATTGCATGTAGCCATAGAGTTGAAATTGCTGAAGACTGAACTTGGATATTGATTCTGAAGGTACTGAACTACAGTGTCAGTGAATTCACAACCTCACCAGGTCACTTCTGTGAAAGGGAGGGAAGTGGCCAGGAAATATTAATATCCTATTGGAACAGTGATATCTGGGAGGATTATAAGGACTCAGGGCACCCTAAGCCTCCAAGTACCTCAGTGCACCGCCCTCGGGTTCCCTCATGACTCACCCCTCACTGTTTCTCCCAAAATATTCAGGACCCAGACTAAACATGGTCCAGATGATAAAATTCGGAATCAGGGTGGGAAAGAATTATTCTCAGAAAGAATTGAAGAAATTCACTAATTTATATTCCTAAGGTATGAGAAATATGTGTGGCAATGGATTTTGAGGGGGCATTTATCAAGGCAGAAGGGACGTAAGTGCAGGTATGGGTGCAGTCACCAGAAATTTTGCATTCAGGGTGTTCTCTCAGGCAGTTGGCAGAAATTCTGACATTTTGCAGAAGTCACTAATGCAAACCTGGACCATATGATGATCCACACTAATTGGCAAAAAGGGACCAGAAAATCCTTGGCATAATTAGAGGAACAGAAATCAAAATAGCTAGAGAGGAATGCTGATCTCTCAATTCACATCAATTCCAGGAGCCTCTCCCTTCCTCCTTCCCTTGAGGATGCTCTCAGTGAAAAAGGATAATAATCTTGTCTTTTTATTATCAAAAAAATTAATAGCATGTTTGAGATTTACAAAAGGTTTAAAGAACAATGTAACAAACATCAATGAACCTCTTATCCAACTTAAGGTATGAAATGTGTTAGTTTAGGTCCTCCAGGATGCAGACACCAAGATGGGATTAGAAAACTCCTGCAAAGGAACACGGGGAGAAAGGCAGAGGCAGTAGGCAGTCCCTTCATGGCACTGCAGGCCTGACCACTGGGAAGGACCAAAGGAAGGAAGGCAGGCTATGCCAGGAGAGTTTCAGGTGGCTGGGCAGCTCTGAGAAAGTTTCAGCAAGGCTGATGGGAAGTCCTTGAGCCACAGTCACCTGTAAGAAGAGCCCTGCATCTCCCAGGATTGGGCATGCCTGGCATCCCTGTGGGGCACAGGCAGGCCTGGTTCAGGTTGGGAAACTGTGATGCTGGTACAAACACAGTGGAGGACTCAGAGTGCAGCTGCTGGGGCCAGCAGTCAATTACAGGGACTGCAAAAGGTGATGTGAGAGGCACATTGTCATGGCCATGCATGAACCATGGTCAGGACCAATAAAACTCCATATCAACCCTTCCTAAATCTGCAAAATGGGCTCAGCTACCCACTGTCGATAGTCAGACATTGTAGCAGAAGTGCTGCTGTTACAATGGGATTTCTAATCTTAGAGTGAGCTTTAGTGGCCTAGCCCAGATTAAGTAACTATGTGAAAATAGTGGTCATGGCCATCCCCTAAAGGAGGCAGGGAGTGGGTGCTAAGGGAATCACTGGGAAAGGAGTGATCCCTGGGTATGGGTAATTGATCAAGCCATCCCTTGATCAGTGAAGGGATGAAATGAGCAAGCAGCCCACTGAGGTCTTACTTGATTCTATAACCAAAATCCTCCAGGTTTGGTGAACGAAGAGCTTGCTTGAGTACCTGTAGCTGAGATGGAGTTCCCAGTCCAGGGTTGGTTCAGACCCAGAGCTTCTCAAATGCAGGGGCCAACAGGGCCTTTGAGCTGGGATCTGTTAAAACAGCACACATGGGACATGAGCAATCTGTGAGCTTCCTCCAAAGACAGCTGCTGCCCTTTACCTAGGTTACTGAGCTGATATGGTTTAGATATTTGTCCCCTCCAAATCTCATGCTGAAATTTCATTCCCAATGTTGGAAGTAGGACCTGGTGAGAGGTATTTGGGTCATGGGAGTAGACTCCTCATGAGTGTCTTGGTGCCATGTTCATGGTAATGAGTGCATTCTTACTCTATTAGTTCCCAAGAGAACTGATTATTGAAAGAGCCTGGCACCCTCCTGTCTCTCTGGCTTCCTGACATGTGATCTCTACAGCCAGCTCCCCTTTGCCTTCTGTCGTAAGCAGAAGCTTCCAGAAGCCCTCACCAGGAGCAGATGCTGGTGTCATGCTTCTTCGACAGCCTGTAGAACCATGAGACAAATAAACCTCTTTTCTTTATAAATTACCCAGCCTCAGGTATTCCTCTATAGCAACGCAAATGAACTAAGACATGATCACAGGAGGAATAGGTGATCAGAGAATTATCTGAGCCAGCTCTAATTCCTGGGGACAGTAACGCCACTGTGGTCTCTATGGCAGACTGGCACTTTGGGAACTCAGGGATAACTGTGTTCCCACCTGAATCCTCCCTACAGTAGGTCAGTGGGACTTCGGTCCCCTCCAGCAGTTACTTCCCAAGTTCTTGAAAGGAAATAGGGGTCTTCATAGGTTAGAAAACCCACATCAGCTTCCCGATTGGTGATAGGAAGGGCCAGGAGGAAGTCACTGGCGCTCCTTCTACCCACAAATACAGTAACCAAAAGCAACACTGCAACCCCAGGGGGCTGCGAGGCTGAGTGTCACCACCCGACACCAGAAAGATGTAGTTGGGACAATACTGACCACATCTCCTTGCTATCCCAGATTGGCCAGTGTGAAAAATAGCCAGGTTTAGCAAACAACAGTGGCACGTTATACCCTTAATTGGGTGGCCACTCCATTTGCAGCTGCTGTTCCAGGCGTGGGCTCCTTGGTAGAGCCAATTAATTCAGCCCTGTGCTTGGCATTCAGTTGCCGATCTGGAAAATAGAATGTACTCCGCTTGACAAGCAGAAAACTTTTAAAGTGGTTTGCTTGCCCCCGGCAGGGAGAGCAGCAGAATGATACAGCTCTGCCTCGGGGAACGCTGGCTTTCTAGCTCCTGCCACAGCCTGGACCAGCTCCCCATCCTCAGGGGCATCACCCTGCTAATGGGCTCGTGCTCTGTATTGATCGCACAATACTAATAGGGTCCGACAAGAAGGAAGTCACAGGTGTCCTCGATGTCTTGGTAAGATGTACATGTGACAGAGACTGGGCCATGATTCAGGCCCTGGCACCTTAGAGAGGATCCTGCAGGTCCAGTGGTCTGAGACATGTTGGAGAGTTCTCTTCAAATGAAGAACTTAAAAAGAGGCACAATGCTTCATGACTTCTTTGGATTTTTAAGGCAGTCTTAAGATCGATTCTTTTGTCCGGGTGCGTTGGCTCACGCCTGTAATGCCAGCATTTTGGGAGGCCAAGGTGGGTGGATCACAAGGTCAGGAGATCAAGACCATCCTGGCTAACATGGTGAAACCCTGTCTCTACTAAAAGTACAAAAAATTAGCTGGGCGTGGTGGCATGCACCTGTAGTCCCAGCTACTCCGGAGGCTGAGGCAAGAGAATCGCTTGAACCGGGGAGGCAGAGGTTGCAGTGAGCCAAGATCACACCATTGCGCTTCCACCTGGGAAACAAAGTGAGACTGTCTCAAAAAACAAAACAAAACAAAACAAAACACAGATCAATTCTTTTTACCGACGTAAAAGGGGTTTCTAAACAATCTGAAAACATCCAGCTTTGAGTGGGGCCCCACGCAAAGGCAAGCTCTGCAGGAGGGCTCAGCTGGGGTCCAGGCCTCTTTGTCCTCAGCCCTTACTGGTGGTGTTTAGTGTGCAGGGCAGGGTACAATGCTGTGTGGAGTTCCCTGAGACAAGCCACCCGTCACAAATTCCCGGTGGGGTCTCTGGAGCTTCTGAATAAGTAACTCTTCTTTGAGGAAATGGGTGTTACCATGGGCAGTGGGGAGACTGAATGCCTGACCCTGAGTCACGAAGCAGCCGAGAGCCTGAGGTGTCCATCACCAATCAGATGCCATCATCGATCAGAAACCCCGCGTGGGGTGTGCCCACCAGCCCTGTGCCGTCAGTTACCTTGCCTGTTGCCTCTTCTTTCTGATCCACACGGGTGTGACAATACGGGAGCAGAGACCAGCATTGTCAGGAAGGAATATTTCAACTGCAAGTAACAGAAAATACTGCCTTAAACAGAGAGGATGTATTGGCTCTCACGATTTAGAAAAAAAAAAAAATGCAAAGTTAAACTGCTCCAGGTGAGGCTCGCCCTAGCAACCCAGTGGTGTCACTGGAGACCCTGCTCCTGTCTTTCTTCTGTCTTCCATGGCGTCAGCATTATCCTAACACTGCCCCCTCCGCCCCTCCGATGGCAGTCAGCAGTCGTGGAGCTACTGGCACATGCTCCCTCCTTCCAGTCCAGCAGCAGTGAGCGCAAGTCTGCCAGTAGGTAGGTCTCGGAAAAGCAAAGGGGCTCCTTTCCCCAAATGCCCCGCACCAATTTCCTTGTGTCTCATTGGCTTGAATGGGTCATGTGCCCAACTTGAACCTAGTCTTGTGGCTGGGGAGCTTCCTCGATTGGCTGCAAATACCCAGGCCCCGCCCCCGGGCTGAGGGGGGCCAATCCTATGCAGACAGCATGACCAAGAATGGAAGAGGAGCTTCATTGCCATAAAGTGGGGGCCAGGACGAGGGGCCCCCAGAACCGCAGGCTTCCCCTCAGCGCCCGTTCTCCCTGGCTCCCACCCTGGATCCAGGGAGAAGGGGCGCTGAGGGGAATCAGGTTTGCCCCTCCCCACGAAATTACAGCATCACAGTCCCATATCTCAGCTTGAATCTTATAAACTCTCAGAGTCCAACCACATTCATGGGATGTCCCCTCTTGAGGGCCTCTGCTAGGGATGAGGAGAGGAAGGGAGCCATGGCTGCTCGGTGCAGGGCAGAGGGGAAACCCAAGTGCCTCACCCCCAGCTCTGTTTCTCCTGGATTCCCAGGGCAAATACCCTACAAGGCCGTAGGGATTGGCTTACCCACACCCAGGTCTGGTGGGCACCGGGGTGGATGTCTGTTCCTCCTCCTCACAGGGCTGGGAAGGAAGTCCTCCAGTCCTGGAAAAACAGACCCTCCCTCAGATTCCCAAGTTGAGGAGTTTTCACCCTACTGGCTTTTCACCACTTTTCTGACAATCCCCCCCACCTTCTTTTTTATTATAAAAATATTTTCACCCCCAAACCCACTAATTAAATAAATTTATCTCTTGGTACCCACAGGGGATTGGTTCCAGGACACCAGATGATTCCAAACTCCAAGGATACCCATGTCCCTGATATAAAATAGCATACAGCAGGGTGCGGTGGCTCATGCCTGTCATCCCAGCACTTTTGGAGGCTGAGGTGGTTGGATCACCTGAGATCCACCTGCCTGGCCAACATGGTGAAACCTCGTCTCTAATAGAAATACAAAAATTAGCTGGGCATGGTGGCAGGCGCCTGTAATCCCAGCTACTCAGGAGGCTGAGGCATGAGAATCACTTGAACCCAGGAGGTGGAGGTCGCAGTGAGCCAAGATCGTGCCACTGTACTCCAGCCTGGGTGACAGAGCAAGACTCAGTCTCAAAAAAATAAAAAGTAAAAATAAAATGGCATAGTTTTTGCACAAAACCTATGCACATTCTCCCATATACTTTAAATCATCTCTGGATTACTTATAATATCTAATGCAATTGTTGTTATACATGTTATGTAGGAAATAATGGCAGGGAAAAAACGGCTGCACGTGGTCAGTCCAGACACGCATCCAAGCCTCACTGCACCTTCAGTGGGCAATTGGCAAACCACAGATGGATGCAGGGCCTGCAGGTGAGGAACCTGCAGGTGCATATTTCAATTGCAAGTAACAGAAAACACCGCCTTAAACAGTAGAGAGGATTTATTGGCCCACATGATTTTTAAAAATACAAAGTTAAACTGCTCCCAGTGAGGCTGGCTTCACCTGGAGGCTGGCATGACACTTCCACACAGTCATCATTGCCACTGGTTTAGTGTGCTCTGCAGTGTCGAGGCAGAGGTTAGCACATGGCATGCATCGAATTGTGTCCCAAGTTGGATGGTCCAAACTGCTTTGCTTTATCAGGCACCCAGTGGGAGATGGGAGCAGCGACTTCCAGGACTCCTCAAGCTGCTGCCTGCTCGGCCATTTCCACCTGTTTTGTGGAAGTGCTCTCTGTTAAGCCTTGATTTTGCCCTGAAGTGATGCTTCTCTGTTCTAACTCTGTTTCTCAATGCAAGATAACCACGACCCCCAACAGCTGCTGCCTGGAAGCAGACCCAGAGACACCGAACCCTTCCCTCCTATCCGGACATCAGGCACCTCCCACTCCTTTCTGGGAAAGAGAAACCCTCATCACTTTACATTTTAGTTACAAACTGTGGTGCTTAATCTCATATTGCTATTTATTACTTATATAAACTTGTTTTCCACGTTCAATTGCTGTTTTCCTATCTATGAGAAATTAGATGCTTTGACATTAATTAGAAACCACAGTAATTTTTTCTCTAAAATTAATGAAAATATTTCTTCATTTAATGGCTTTTCATTTAGAGGCAGGGTTTTTAGAAATCAGTAGAAGTCCTTGAATGAGGGATGGGTGTCCTCATCCTGGACTTACTGAGCTTTACCTCTGCCTGCACCTGAGGCTTGTGACCAAGGGCTCTGAGTTTGCTGAGGCCCCTTGGGAAGGCAGGAGCTGTTCTCAGCGAGGCCCTTGAAGCCGACTTTCCCCTGACATTGGGCCTCCAGGGTGGACAGGTAAGTGGGGCCCAATGAGGCTCTGTCCAACCTATTCTACAGTGGGCAGGGTGGGACAAGCTCTCTGAACCCCTACTCTCAGGCGGTCCCCAAGATGGAAGCTGGATTGGCACCACTCTCTGCAGGAGACAAGACTGGCAGCCTTTGCTGCTCAGAGGCAGCCACGTGCCAGGTTCTTCCTGTGTTACTCACCTCCCCTGTTGGGGCATTCTGAGCATTTCCTCCAGATCACAGCACCCTGCCTGCTTCAGGATGAGAGAGTCCATCCCAGACCAGCATGCGTTTAGGATGAGGCCCTGGCAGCTGAGCTGTGAGTGGACAGGGAGAGGGCAGGCTTGCAGGTTGGGAGAGACTGACAGTGCTCACACTGAATGACAGCAGCTCAAGGTGGTGGGAAGTGAAGGATGCAGGACTGCAAGGGGTGCCCCTGAGGGGGCCGGGCTGGGAGGAGGGGGCAGCGGGCTGCAGGGGTGGGGCAGATGGGTTTGGTTTTGGATGTGGCAGTGGGCTGTGTGTGGGCTCTCCCAGCAGACACATCCAGTGGGCAGCTGAGCTCAGCACGTAGCTGCAGGGTCCAGAGGGAGATCTGGGCAGAGACAGAGGAGGCTGGGAGCCAGGGGAACCAGCGAGGGGAATGGAGCTGACCACTCAGGGCTCGCTGGAGAGGGCAGGCCTGTTCTCCATGTTTCCACGCACTCCTCTCACTAGCTTATTCCTTTGGGGTTTCAGTGTGTCTCCATCTCAGAGTTCCTTTTATTTAAATCCAATTATCCACAGATGGGTGACATTCTAAGCTCTTGTGTTTATCAAATTTTATAGAAACTATACTCAAATTAAATAAAGAAAAATAAAAAGGTGGGAGTGGATGTATTGACTCAAGTCAACACAAAGTTGGGAGCTCCAGATAAGGCTGGGTCCCGGTGCTCAAGCCTTGTCAACAGGACTGTCCCAACTCCTCTGTGGGCTGGCTCCACATCTGGGGCAGGGATGGCCCTGGCAGCCCCAGGTGCTCACTCTGCTAGCCAGAAAACTCTCACAGAAAGAGGGCACCTCTTCAAAATCCTGGCATTGATAAATTTATGAGGCTGAGGCCACGAGTCCACCTGGAGCCAGGAGCAAGGTCAGCCCTGCTCGGTCCACGTGGACTCAGAAGAATAGGGAGATCCCCCCATCAAAAGCAGGGAGCTGTGCCCTGAGGTGAGGCCTGGGATGGAGGCCATGCATGGGGCCACTAAGAAAAAAGAGCCTCGCTTGCTGAGGGCTGCCCAGGGCAGAGCTGTGGTGCCAACTGTGGGAGACTTTATTTGGACTTTTACAGGAGAGAGAAGTCCACTTTCATCTTGTTTAACTCATTGATAGTTCGCCCTCTGCTACTCCCAGTCCAGCCTAACCCTATTGAACTCAAGCTCCATGGGGGCACAATAAGAAGGCCCTGGGGACAATGGAGCACTGGGGCTTTTCTGAGAAGGGGGTATTGGAACTCCAAAGCCTGAGGCCAGCCCTAGGGGACCCAGCTTCCCCCACCTCCCCACCTCCTCCTCATACCTGCACACAGACCACGCCATCAGGATCCTGTAACTGGAGGGGACCCAGAGAACATCACTCGTTCCCTTGGCAAACAGGTACTGTGCACCTGCTCCACACAGGCCTTGGGGACACGAAGCTAATGAGACATAGCCCCTCAGATGTTCCATGTAGAGGGGACGATGAGAGGCAGGGAGAGCTGGAGTGTGCAGGGTGCAAAGGAAAGTCAGAGAGCTGGGTCCCGGAGGCAGAGCGGGATTTGCCAGAGGGGAGAGAGTGTTCTAGACAGGTGAAGGGCAAAGATGAGTGTGGAAGAGTGGCATGTTCAGGAAACAGCAAGGAATTCCCGTGGCTGGAGTGTGGGGTCCTGGCGCAGGAAGACAGGGAGCAGGGCCAAGCCCCCAGGGTCTTGCATCCCTGCAGATGATGCGTAGCTTCCATTGGAGGCCACTGGGGATTCTCCAGGTGGGAGGCTACGAGGTCAGATTTAGGATCCCAGTTTGACAGACGAGGAAACTGGAGTCTAAAGACAGGAAGCCTTGGGTCTGGCCCCTCATTTATCGGAGGTTCTCAGTACATGTAAGCCAGGACGGGCAGGGCGCCCAGCCGGCTGGCCCATGCTGCTCTCCGGGTGGGTGTCTCCCATGGAGATGTCCCTCAATCTCACCTCTGTCCTTCCTCCCACGTGCCTGCCTCAGCCAGCACACAAGTGTGCAGTCATGTTCCCACTTTGCTGGGGCTATGGGAGGTCACCAGAGGAGCTGGAACCGAGGAGGGAGACGGTGGCCTCCAGGAGGCAGGCAGCCTCATTTGGAGGAAGGACCCAGGGTCAGTGTTGGTTCCCAACCTGCTTGGGCACCAGGTGACATGGGTGAGCTGTGGAACCTGCTCTGTCAGCTCCTCTTCAGTGCTAGACCCTGGCCTGGGACTTTGGCCCCGGACATGGGAATAAACAAAGCTCAGTCCCTGCCCCCAGGAAGCTCACCACCAGGAGGACAAGGCAGGTCTGTTCTGATACAGAAGGAGCTTGGTGGCCATATCAATTTTTTGGTACAAATATATAGTCACATCGACGGGTAAACCCTCCTGTGGGTACCTGAAAGCCCTCATCTTCTCACAGAGTCCTTCAGCTTCTTGCCATCCCTTCACCGCCTGGCCCTCACCTCTCATCAGGTCCAAACCCAATCTAAGGGCTGAACAGGGAACAGCCCCCATGCTGTATCCACTGCTGTCCCACCCACCGTCTTCACTGACCCCTCCTCACAAAGAAAAACCAAATCAGGACTTGCAGGATGAATGGGAGGCGTCTGGGTGGGTGGGGGACAGCACAGGAGCAGCTGAGGGTGGGGTGGCAAAGGCCGGACATGGCTGGAGCTCAGGTGTGTGTTACAGGAGGCGATGGGAACACTGGGGACAGTGGAGAGTGGGTGGAGAGGCAGAGCCCACTCGGCTGTGGCAGGGACTTCCGTGAAGACTGAGACACTCGCGATGGGGAGCCACTGGCTGTTGTTCAGGACCCAGGGGCCGGTCCTCATACCAGCACCCAGCAGGCCAGCACTTCCCGCCACAGCCCCTAGCACCCCAGGCTGCACCCACAGCTCCAACCCTGCCTGTTGCAAGCTCTCCTGGCTGCCCTGGCTCCAAGCCCAGCAATAGCTCCTCAGGTAACTGCCAGAGTGTGGGTGTGTCAGAGCCTTAGAGGGGTGGCACTTCACCTACAGAGAGAGTCAGGGCTTCGGGCACTTAGCAGATGGAGTGGGCACTGTGCAGTGTGTTAGGACTCTTCTCGGGGGTGTAGGTTTGCATAAACAAGATCCTTCTCTCATTCCTCTCCCTGCATCCCAAAGAGAGTCCTTGCCCCTCTGGCCCCCACTGCACCCTGTAGAGGCCTCTCTCATTATCCTCTAGGGTCTGGGTCCCCTGATGAACTGCAGCTTCCTCGAGGATCATTGTCGTATCCCCAGGGAGCACAGCACCAGGCATATAGTAGGTGCTCAAGAAATGCCTGTTGAGTGAGTGAGTGTGCTCAGGCAGGCACAGGAGGTGAGTCTGTGGGTCCGTTTATGTGTGTGTGTGTGTGTGTGCGCACGCATGCAATGCCTGTCATAGCCTGGTCTGCGTCTTACCTCGCCCAGAGAAGTTCCTGGCAGGGCCAGGAGGAGGGGCTGGGTTTTCTTTCCTGCTCATTTGCATGACAGGTGTTGGCAGTTTATCTAACTGTGATAATGAAGAGGATGGGGGGTGCTAATTCCTTCTCACTTTATTGAATCCACCAATCCTTCACAGCCTCAGGGCCCTGAGAAGGGGTGATTAAAAGACACTTCAGCACGCTGGTTATTACCAATTAACAGACTCCAGTATAAACAATTAATAAAGCCACATTGGGAGGCGAGAGGGAGGGATTCAATCCCCCTGCCTAGGTGAGCTCAGGCAGTTCCAGGGCCCCTGGGCCCAGCCACACACAGATGGCCCTGCCCTGGGGGCGGCTGTTAGGGCTGATGGAGGCTTGAGAGGTGGTAGGAAGACGCCAGGGAGGAGAGAGCTGGTGAGGGCCGCTTGGCCTCAGACTAGGGGAGCAGGGCTGCAAGCCTACGCCTGCTGATGCCAGTGAGGACACACCCAGGTCAGGGCAGGAACTTGCCCAAGGCCCCAGGGCCCACTAAAGCCAGTGCTCCTTGGACCACGTGTTCCATGCTCCTTGGGCCACGCCGTGGCCCACCCTGATGGGTCTCCTTACCCACCCAAGGTAAGAGGCTGTCTCCAGTCACTGGCCTCTTAGGATAAGCCATGTGACTCTGTCAGGCTGCCCTCCCCCCCGCCGTGGTCCCTGTAACTTGACTTCTCATACAGGAAAGGTGCCCACCTGCCTGAGGGCAGCATTGCCTGTTAAGGACAAGTCTCAGCAGTTGCAGCGTGAGCTTCCAAAAGGCACCGCTCTGCGCCACTGGTGCCACACATGGCAAAAGCCAATCTCGTGAAATCCTTAAACCCTCAGACCGACCTCAGCAGGAGGCAGGATGACAGGCAGGAAAACACTCACGCCTCAAGGGCCTAGGGAAGTCACTTCCACAACCCAAGTCACTCTCTCAGGAGCAGGCGGTGCAGGTGCCACGGGCCGCACGTGATCTGGGCCAGGCGCCCTCCAGCTTGTGCTGCAAAGGGCTGGATGGCACGTGCCTGAGCTCTGCCAACCACACTGTCTGCATCACAGCCACCTAATCCGCCCATGCGGCGCGAACGCAGCCAGAGACGATACGTAACGAATGTGCGGCTGTGTCCCAAGGAAACTTTATTTATGGATGCCGAAATTTGAAATTCATAGAATTTCACGTCACCAAATATAATTCTTATCTTGATTCATTTTCACCCATTTAAAGATGTAAACCCATTCTTAGCTCTCAGACCATAGAAAAATAGGTGGTGGCCCTGATTTGACCCATGGGCCAGAGTTTGCCAATCTCTGATCTAGGCCTTAGCACTCTGGGATGTCTTGGGCATTCTAAAGGGAACTTCCTTGGGATATGACTCCTCAAGGGAGAGGGGACTGGGAGCTGAAAGTCCCTCCATCCAGATCAAAAAATGGGGGTGCCAGACCCTGTTCCACCAGAGAACCAAGTGGCCACAAAGCATGGCCCATAAGGGACAGAAAGCCAGGCTGAGGGGCAGGTGTGGACGAGCAGAGAGACAGACGAGGGGGGACCACTGGCTGCCCCACGACCCACTTGTGTTGAGGGCAGGACAAGGATGACCACTTAAAATGGTGCACAGCACCTGGACCTGGGACAGTTTCCTGCTCTTATATAGGACCATGGATATGTCTGATATTCTGGAACTTCGAAGCAAATAAAAGAGAAGGGACTCAGAAGGAGCTCAGAAATTGTCTTTCTCTCCTCACCCCTATTCGCCTCATTCATTCCATCAACAAACATTTTTGAGAATCAACTAAAGGTGCCTTATTTTTCAGTTTGAGACAAGCCTCCTGGTCTTGCAGCGATCTTGAAATATTCCTGGAGGAGAAGTGTTGTGTTTGGGGTTCCCAAGGACATTCTCAAGTCACCTGGGAAGTGAGAGTAATTAGAGGACATCCCATGTCCACAGAGTAGATAATAAATCTCTCCAGGGAATTCCTGGGCTTTGACAAAGAAAGTCATTTAGCAAAGCCAAAACTGTGTCAGAGGCAGTGGGAAGGTTTCCTGGAAGCCTTGGTGTAAAAGACCATAATGATGGATGTGAAGGAGTGCAGCGGCTTTGAAAAGTCAAGCAGTCAGCTTGCAGTCTGCTGCCTGTTGGGTGCTCCACAGTCCGCCTCCTGCCTGAGCTTCCATAAGGCGCCTCTCGGGCTGGGGACAGGGAGCGGAACCAGAGCTCATTGTCACAGCAGGGACCAGCTGCCCAGAGCCCTTTCCTCACCCTGCACCTTCAACCCATCAGAACCCCTTCTGGCTCTAGCTGTAAAATGTGTCTCATTGTGGTTTTGCTTTACGTTTTCCCCACGATTAGCGATGTTGAGCACTGTTTCACATACCTGTTGGTCATTTGGATGTCTTCTTTTAAGAAATATCTATTTGGGTCTTTTGCCCATCAAAACCACAGTGAGATGTCACCTTACTCCTGTCAGAATGGCTGTGATCAAAAAGACAAGAGATAACAAGCGTTGGCAAGGATGTGGAGAAAAGGGAGCCCTAGCACGCTGTTGGTGGGAATGCAAATCAGCACAGCTATTATGGAAAGCAGTATGGAGGTTCCTCAAAATATTAAAAATAGAACTACCATATGATCCAGCAATCTCCCTACTGGGAACATATCCAGAGAAAATAAAATCAGCATGCTGAAAAGATATCTGCACTTGAACACTTTTTGCAGTACTATTCACAATAGCCAAGACATGGAATCAACCTAAGCGTCCTTTGACAGGTGAATGGATACTGCAAATTGGTACATATACACCGTGGAGTACTATTCAACCATAAAAAATAAGGCACTCTTGTTGTTGGGACAACATGGATGAACCTGGACAAACACTATGTTAAGTGGCATAAACAGGCACGGAAAGACACGTGATTCTCACTCATGTGTAGAAGCTAAAAAGTCGTTCTCATAGAAGTAGAGAGTGGAGTTTGGTTACCAGAGGCAGGGGTAACTTGGGACAGAGAGGATGGGAGAGGCTGATCAAAGGATATATAATTACAGTTAGATAAGAGGGGGGAAGAACCTGATGCAGTGGCTCACGCCTGTAATCCCAGCACTTTGGGAGGCCGAGGCGGGTGGATCACGAGGTCAAGAGATTGAGACTATCCTAGCCAACATGGCGAAACCTGTCTCTACCAAAAATACAAAAATTAGCTGGGCATGGTGGATGCTCACCTGTAGTCCCAGCTACTCGGGAGGCTGAGGCAGGAGAATCGCTTGAACCTGGGAGGCAGTGGTGGCAGTGAGCCAAGATCGCACCACTGCACTCCAGCATGGCAACAGAGCGAGACTCCATCTAAAAAAAATGGCGGGGGTGGGGGGGCTGGTGTGGAGAAAGTCCAGAATAGGCAAACGTACAAAGACAGAAAGTATTCAATGACCAGTGATTGCCTGGGGCTGAGGGTGTGAGGGAGAGGAAAGGTTTCAGGGCCAGAGTGAAAGTAGAAATTGGGAATGACTGCTGATGGTGATGGGGTTTCTTTCTGATGAAAATGCTCTACAGTTGAATGTGGTGATGCTTGCACTCTGCAAACATACTAAAAACCACTTATAAATGGGTGAATTGTAGGCTATGTGAATTATATCTCAATAAAGCCATTTTTTTTAAAGTGCCCCAAATCTGACCACTTTGCCGCGCTGCTGCCATCCTGGCTGGAGCCTGGAGGACAGAAATCACCCCTCACTGGTCCCCTACCTCCAACTCTGCCGCACAGACTGTCCTCTAGAGAGGGACCCTCCAAGGCCATCAATCACACCACATCCTGCTCTGGTCTCCGTGGTCCCAAGGCTGTCATTCCTAGCATAAGTCCAAAATTTTAGCATGGCCAGACACTCTGTAAACTCCCAGCCACCACGCTCTCCCCGTTCACACGTGCCTGCCACACTGGCCTCCTCACCTCCCTCCACTGGTTCCTCCTCCCCCAGCGCCATAGCCTCCCTCCCTCCCTCTATTCCTGCTCAGAGACTGACCCTTCCCTGCCCTCCTCTTCCTCTGTCTTCCTCACATCTACACCTCTGGGAGTAATGGTAGTACCTGGGGTCTGTGGATCCCCTACAGATCCCTGGATAGAATTCCGGGAGCCTGGGAATGTGGATGGAGAAGAATCACATCTTTATTTTCACTCCTCTTTATTTGAATGCAGCACCTGTTTCCGTTGTGTGCGTTAGCAGCAAACTACAGAGGTGGTCCCAGAATCTGGGACTTTGTCACCCATAGGAAGTGCAGATGGTTTCAATGACATTATAATTGCAGCAGAACACTTGAAGTCTCACTCGTACTCAAGCCTACTTTGAGAGGATGTGGTTTTAGAAGCCCCGCTGCTCAATCTCATTCTCAGTGCATTAATAAAGAGGCACGTATATTGCTCCAGTGCAATTTTTTCTAATATTTTGATAGCTGCATTTTAATATAATTGTTTTCCTTGGAATCTTAGCTATTTTATTTTGCGGACTTAAAAATGTTACTCTGAGAAGGGGTCCATAGGCTTCCACGGACTCCAGAGCGGAAGAGCCCATGGCACAGCAGCAGGGAGGGTTCCCTGTTCTGCAATGTATACTCTGTGCAGAGCAGGCTGGACACCAAGGAGGAGCTCAATCCATGGCAGTGGGAGGAAGGGCGGGGGAAGGAGTGGGAGGGAGCCAGCGCAGACTCACTCAGCTCAGCAGTGAGGGCAGAGTCTGTGTCCAGCTGGCTTAGGATTGAACCTGGCTCCATCACATGCTCAATGTGGAGCTTTGGGTGGCTCCTATAACCTCCCAGAGCCTCAGTTTCCTCATCTGCAAGATGGGCCACAATCGCACCTGCTTCATATGGTTGTTATGAAGGTAAGACAGAACGCTTGGTTCATGGCCTGGGGCACAGTGAGTGCAGAATAAACGCTACCGATTTGGTCAAAGTGCCGGAGTTTTGTCCATGGCTCTGGCCCCTCAGCCAGGAAGGTAAAGGCGCCCCCACACAGCTCTCCGTCTACACATGTCTGGGAATGCTAAGGCCACAGGGCCCGCACTCGCTCTGGGCAGGCCGTCCAGGGCTGGACCACAGGCAGCGGCTGCAAATGGGGAGGGAAGCACTGTCCGTCCAGGCTGGGCTGGGGGACACACCTGCATGGACGTTCTTTTCTGGAGGGCAGAGAACCTGGGAGGAGATGTTTCCAAGCCCTTGCCTTGTGAGTCCAGAAGCATTTGTGGGGATGGCAATGCCAGGAAGCCATCTGGGGACAAATCGTTAGGAAGAGACCTGAGGGCCTGGAGCAAACCCGGCTCCACTGGCCAAGTTCTGGCCTGCTGCCCTGCAGGCTGTTTCCCTATTTCTTCCCGGAGACTGCATCCCAGGGGCCAGCTTCCTTGTCCTTCCTGCCTGGGGAGTCCTAGGTTGGCCTCTCCGTTCCCCTGGGGGCCTCTTGCCCCAGACCCTGCTTTCCAACCTTTTGCCCATCACAGCCCACTCAGAAAACAGAGGACAACCTCGCCAGAGGCCACCAGCCTCGCCAGCGCCCCAGGGCAGAAGGCGCGCCTCTTGGCAGCCTCCTTGTCCCTTAACAGGCGGCATGCTCCTGCCTCTGGGCCCTGGCCGGGAATGCCCCACATCCAAACGCCCCAGGGCTTGTCGCCACCATGTCCCCTCATGTGGACACGACTTCCAGCCTTCTCCACGTCCTGCCAGGGGGTTGACGTGGTAGATGACTTTGGAGTCTGTTCCTCAACTGTAAATAGGACAGTAGCTTGGCTTTTTGGGTCTGGCTGTGAGGACAGGGGTGCTGTCCACACAGGTACACTGAGACTGGGGAGCTGAGCTTCCTGCCTGCTGGAAAGAGAAGTGCCTGTTGTTCTGGGGTGGGGTCTCCAGGCGGCCAGGGGCCTACCCTCCTGCCTTGCAGCTTCCCAAGCTCACGAATGCCCTGCAGTTCATCAGCCTCTCCACTGCCCTTTGAGGGAGGTGAGGTGGATGTTATCCCACCCACTTTAATGATGGAGAATCCACAGCTCCGAGAGGTGAGGTGACACGGCACCCACGTCTTCTCACTGTGTGCCACGCTGCGGTAACTTCCTGCTGGACTGAGCCAGACAACACAGAGTCCGCTTAAACCTACTTGTGGCGGTCCTGAAGTTCTACAGGTGCCATATTTCTATGCCAGGTGTGATCAGGCTGTGTAAATTTTGCAGCTCTTTGGGGACACCAGCCTTCATTTATTGAGCCTCTACCATGTACCAAACACGTGACTCTGTGACTGGTTAATCCCCACAAGTCAAGACGCAGGCAGTTGTCTCATGTAGAGGTAGAGAAACTGAGCTGTAAGGACCAGCGCCAGGAGTACAGGATGTGGGTCTGTGCTCCACAGCACCGCCCCGGAGAAGGGGAGCAGCGATGAAGAGGAGGCGTAGACTCCATCTCGGAAAAAAAAGAGTAAAGAGAGCGCTGTCTTGAAGAAACTACAAGTGTGGAGAGTCTGCAGACGCTGGAGGGAGATGAAGGCGGTGCTGATGCAGGAGACAGAGCTTTAGCCAGGAAAGCAAGCTGGCAGCCACTTGGGACCCACCAGTAAGCCAGAGCACTGGGTAAAATAATGTTGGTAGAGGAAGAAGGTAGCTGGCAGCCTGGAGTTCAGGTGGCTTCAGTATGCAGACCTGCACCCCTGGAGCCCAGCCAGGGTGAGGAGGGGGCTCCTACGGACACAGGGTTCATGCTGAGCCACTGGCCTTCCCCAGCCCCCTGACTTACTTGGGCCCCCACTAGAGTCCAAAAAAAGGACTCAGCAAAAATTGGATGCAGTGGGTCCAAGGGTGTCACTGCCCAGGCCTAAGCCCCTTGAGGCTGTTGATCAGGGATTGGGTAGCTGGGGGAGCACCAGGCAAGCTGGACATCTGGTTGCCTTTGGTGGCTGTGTGTTCGTATGTGCTTATGCACGCGTGTGCACATGTGCACTGTTATGCATGTGCATGTGATTCATGTGAATGTTCATTCATGTGTGTGTGTGTTGTGTGTGTGCCTGTGCAAAAGAGCTTTGCAGGGAGAGATCGAGTCCTGGGAGTAGGAGGGCGGATTCCCTCCCCTCCCATCACCCCGCACTGAGGCTGGCTGGATGAGAAGAAACGGAAGGCCTGGGATTCTTCTTCTCCCAAAGGTGCCACCACCAGCAGGGGAGGAAGGGAGGGAGGAAGCAGCACCTTATTTAAATGCAAATGACTGAAATACAACTTTCTTTATTAAAATGCAAATTGCACTTCAGTCTCTGACACCTCCTGAGTGCCAAAGCCACAGAACACAACCAGGAATCAAAGCCGAAGGACCCCACGCCCGTAATGGTGAGAGGTCCCATCTGCTTGGGTGTAGGAAGACATGGGGGATGGAGGGTGGGCCCCAGGCAGGCTTGGGATGCTGAGCCAGGTGCTTATCCTCCCTCCAGGGCTGCTGGGAGACATCAGCAGTGGCCACCGAGGCAGAAGATTCAGGCGGGAGGTCTGAACTGTCACCCCATGGGGGACCAGGCTACAGCTTCACAGGTCGTCGCCTGTGGGCTCTCTGCCTGGCTGGGTCAGCACGTTGTGCACTTTCCTAATGAGCCTGGGGCCTGAATGCCAACATCATTAAACCAGCTGCCTCTTTGTGGGTCAGAACCTGGCAGAGCACTGGGGTTGACCTACAGTGGCCCCCAGCCCAGAGATCAGGCCCCAAGGCAGGCTTGTGTTCCTCAGCCACTCTTCCTGCTGGGGTCTCAGGAGCAGGGCTGCAGGGCTGCCAGGCACAGCAGTGCAGGTCATGACAGGAAGCAGAGGCGACAGGCAGACCCATGCCCTGCTCCCCAGGCTCCGAGACCTGGCATGCGGCCAAGTCCTCTGGGAAGAAGGGCGCCTTTCCTCACACAGAGGCACCCCTGACTTATGCACACTTCTAATTCATCAGCCTGCAGAGGGCGCCTTTTCCTAATTTGCACACACACGTTCTTGGGGGCCCCCCAGACCCCCAGCTCTTCCTTCTGCCCCACTCATCTCTCTCAGACCTGCCTCCCCTCCTTGCTCATTGGTCTCCTGGGGTTTTCACACTGTTTCCTCCACCCCTTCCTTCCTCCCTGTCTTCCAGCCCTCATCCCACCCTCTCTGCCCCCTTCCTCTGTGGATCCCTCTGGCTTGTCCCCTAGAGTCAGCCGGCTCTGGGTCCTTACCTACTTGGTCAGAGGCAGGTACAGGCAGCCCAGGAAGGGTGGGCCAGGCCCCTGCTAGCTCAGGGTGGCGCTGGCACGTGCAGGGAGCCTGGGGCGTGGGGGAAGGTCCCGGCTCCTTCCATCTGCCAAGCTCCTAATATAGGCAGCAGCAGAGAGGGAGCAGGGAAGCAGGAGGCAACTTGGAGCTGGAGGTGACAGGCCTGCTTCCTCCGTATAAATAGTCCCGTCTGTCGCCCTGGGGGCGGTGGCTTCCTGGGGCACTTCTGATGTCATCTGCTTCCCAGGAGAACGATGTTGGTACCTGTGGGGGCCTGGGATGCAGGCTGACATGTTGGGGTGAGGGGGGTACCCTGACATGCCTGAGGGCTCAATACCCCCAGGCAGTTCTAACCTCTCCCACTCGTCTTCTTGCTGTGGGACACGCAGAGGCCCACCCCCCCAGGCTGTGCAGGCCTGGGCTTGAGCCCCAGCACGAGGCACCTAGGAAGGGACCCTTGCTGGACATCATCCATAAATTGCTCGGCTTGCCCAGGGGCTGTCTGAGCTATGCGGGGCCACCCCAAGGGACGATAAGGAGATGGGAGCCTCGTTCAGCTTCCCCACTCTGTGAGATGGGCCGTGATAGGAGCAACAGAGGGTTCTGGAGAGAGACACAATGGCTCCTGGCTCTGGCCACCTGGACACTTCTTGGCCTGGCCCTGCCTGGATGCCCGGACCTGGCTAGTGCCCTGCAGGAGGAGAGCACAGAGCTCTCCCTCACACCCCACCTCAGGTTCCTGGCATCCGTCTGGTATTCCTGAGGATGGGTGTGCACTTGCTCCCCCTCAGCAACCTTGTCAGGAAGGTGGAGAACGCAGAGCTGCCCCCAGCTGGCGCTGAGCACAGGGAAGCTCCCTGAGGACCGGGTGGCCCAGCAGACAGGACATCCTCAAGGGCTCTGCCTCCCTCCTCAGCCTGGAGCTCCTGCAGCCGCCTCTGTTTCCATCCTTCCTCCTTCCCCGCATGGAGGGGACATGGCTGGCTGGCGATGCCCCTGCGGGAATCTGTGAGCAAAGCTGCTGGGGGTTTGCCCAGCTCCTGATGAATAACAGGCAGGGTGAGGTTAGACCAGGTTGCCCGGCTGCACGGCAGACTCGGGAATGCCTTGCAGAGGGAGAAAGGCACTGGGCAGTGACCTGAGGCCAGAGCCTCCCTCCCCCAGCTGCTGGGCTGAGTTGAGCTAGGAGGGCCCACGTGGTGCCCCCTCACCCCAGAGATGGTTCCAGTATCTGCAGAGGAAGAAACTAGAGGGCTGCAGGACAGGCAGGAGACAGAGGCTGCTCCCTGTAGACCCTTTTGAGCCAGGTGGGTTTTCAACAGCGTGGCCCTTGCCGAGCAATGGCTAAGAGCACGGCCCTGGTCCACAGCTTCCGTGCTTGCAAGCTCTGTGACGGCGGGAGAGAGCCAACCTCCCTCCCCTCAGACGGACTCATAACAACCACAGGACGTCCGGACAGCGGCCCTGCACCTGGCAAGGACCGGCCTGATGACTCAAGCCCCACCTCCACTTCCAGTCTGAGCCGGAACAGGAAGGTGCTTCGTGGTGGAGCGGACCCCATCAGTGCTGCTCATGCCCCCTCCACCCTTCTTCCACTCCGTGCCCACCCGCTGGCCCTCCAGGCGCTCCGACTCACAGAGTGCCATGTCGGGAGTCTGCGCTGCCCTCCTAGCGGCAGCCCCAGCAGCTGGGAGCTGGGAGGCCCTGGGCATGGTAGGTAACTGTGGGACAGGTTCTGGCCGCCTCCCAGGGTTCCCAGCCGCATCGCACTCCCCTTGCCCGCCGCAGCTGCCTTCCCTCTTGTCTCCTTCCCCACATATACCAATTAAACTGGAATCCAATTGGATTTGAATCCTTGTCTCAAGGCCCGCCTCTGGGGAGGCCCCATTAAGAGTTGGACACATCTGTGAGTTAGTTCCCGGCAGGACCCAGTGACTAAGGGGCTGGAGTAGAGAGAGCGCTGGCAAGGTCTGACTTCCGCCGCTCTGATGGCTCCAGGGCCAGGGGGCTTTTGGCAGACACTTTGTTTTCAGGCTCTGCAGATTCCGTTGCCATTGGTGCTGTGACAGGAGCCATCTCTTCTCTTGTTCCTGGTCTACGTGTCTTATCAGCCCTTCTAAAAGGGTTGGCAGCTGGTGGGTGGTAGCAACGTCATGCCCGCCCCTTAGGGAAATGGGATCAGAAAACTGTGGAAGATGATTAACGTGCCTTGGGTGTTTACTCTGTTATATTTTGTTTCCTCTCATTACAACCCTCTAGACAGGGCTGCCATGTACAGTCAGGCAGGTTGCTCACTGCACAAGGGCACCTGGCCCAGAGGACAACCTGTGTTCTTTCCACATAGTGGGAGCCATCCACCGTCCTGCTTGTGAGCCATCTCATCGTCTCCCTTTTAGTGTAGAAACCGAGGCACAGAGAGTTTAAGTACTTTGCTCAAGATTTCTCAGTATGTAGGAGGCTGTGCTGAGCTCTTCATCTAAGAATTCTAGCTGCAGAGCCTGCAGTCCTAACTACACAGCCGCACACTGCCTTGACAGGGCGGGGCCATCGTGAGAGCTAGAAACCCCTGGAAGGCTCTGACTGCCGGGCACCAATCAGACCTGGGACACAGGGACTCCAGAGAACCAGGGGGAGGGCGTCACCTCCTGTGGCTGACCTGAGGTCCAGGGGCCCAGGCCTGAGCTGCTTGCCTGGGTGTCCATGGAACCTGGGGTGGGTACACAGAATAACAGCAATGGCTGAGAGGGCTTTACCCAGTGCCAGGCGCTGGGGTTTATGTTTGTTCACTCACTGCATCTTCCTAAGAACCTGAGGGTGTGTGGCAGAGGCCGCTCTTGGCCATGGATGTCCTCTCCTACCCCCTCCCTGGGCACACCACTGGGCCACGTCTCCTGGCCTCCCTTGCAGCTAGCTGTACCTAGTCACCCCCCCTCAAAGCAGGAGCAGAGAGGCTGGCTCTGTGATCCTGAGCAAGTCACTGGCCTCACTCACAGAGCCTCCACTTCCCCACCTGTAAAATGGAGTCAACACCCCCACCCTGCCTGCCTCCCTGGCCAGGATGAAGCCAGCTGTATGAAGGTTTTAAAATCGCACCTGGAATGCCTAAGCCAAAGCTTAACACATACCTGTCATCTGCTTAATACAGCTCCTATCTCCGGTCTGGGTCCGTCTGCAGAGATTCTCGCCTTTCACGGCCCAGGCAGTCCTTGTGCGGGCGGCCTCCCTTCCTTCTCAGACACGGAATAGCGGAGCCCAAATGCCAGGCACCCCCGATGATGACTCAGCCTCCATAACGAGTCCAAACATCTGGCTGACAAAGGGCACGGCTCGCTCCCGAAGTAGCTCCTTCTGCACAAATATGTTCTTAATATTCAATTAGTATTTATCCACCACGAACAACAATTACGCCATTGACTCTCAATGAAGTGCCTGGTTAATTAATTAATACAGTCTTTTACATGCTGGCAGTATTTCCTGGTGAGCACAATAGTTAAAATAATAGCACAGTGATGCCAGGGCGAGCTGGGGGACTAGCGGGGGTGCCCTGGGTTTCCCGGGCTCCAGATGTGATTCTGGAGCTGATGTTTGCCACACAAAGCATCTTCTGGAGTTAAAAGGAAAAATAACACATGAAGATTTTTGGCAGGCTGCTTAACGCCTCCCAGCCTCAGTAGGGGCTGGGCCGGATGCCCACCCAGGGTCCCTGAGTCCTATGGGCATGGGTTCTGTAAGTGACATTCATATGGTACAGACCCTCACTCAGATTGCCACACCCAGGGACCCTCTAGGCTCCACGGGGCCCAGCCTCTTGAAGCAGCTGACTCAAGACACCTCTCTCCCCTCCCTTGGCCTCCCCGGCCCTCACCGACTACAGCGCCTCCTCCTCAGCCCCTCGTTCCTCCTTCCTGCTCCTTCCTGTGAGTGTTTTCCAAGCACAGGTTTGACTTCAGCTTCAGTTCCTGACCTCGCTCTTCTCCAGGTCCCCTCCCCACCTCATATGCAACCCACAGGTCCTGACTGCCCACCTCTTTGCTTCTGCCTCTATCAGAGCCTGCGGAGGGTACAGAGCGCCACAGCCACACTGCCTGGGTCACCTGGCATAGCCACTTGCTGGCGGCGTGACTCTGGGCAAGTTACTCAACCCCCACCACCCCTTGCTTTGGGGGACAATCCCGTGGGAGATGATTGCAGCCTCCACCCGCAGCAGCCACGGTGCGCTGAGCTGCGTCCCAGGCCCATGGCGCATGGACTGCATTGGCTCAAGCCTAGCCACAGCGTCTCTTCCACTACCGTTTTGGCACAGGGCAGCCTATACCAGCAGGCAGCTCCCTGCCCAGCAGTGATGGAGGGGCCCAGGCTCTTTCTGTCCTGTTGCTCCACCTTCCCCAGGGACCCTCCCGTTGTTGTCCCCGTGGTCTCTGTGGTCTCCGTGGTCTCCACGGTCTCCACGGCCAGGGCCCTGCTAGAGGCGCATCGGACGCTTTTCTGAAGACCTGGCCGGCCACGCTTGCATCCCTCCCACTCAGCTTCCTTTGGTGACAAGGGGGTTACACAGGTACACCTAGCTGCAAGGGAGGCCAGGGGACATGGCCCAGTGGTGTGCCCAGGGAGAGGGTGGGAGAGGACATCAGTGACCGAGAGCAGCCTCTGCCACACACCCTCAGGTCCTTAGGAAGATCCAAAGACTCAATAAATATAACCCCCCAGCGCCTGGCACTGGGTAAAGCCCTCTCAGCCACTGCTGTTATTCTTTGTGCCTACACCCGTTTCCGTGGACACCAGGATCAATGAGACACATTCCTGCATCTAAGGACCCCACTGAGGAGGGTGGTAGAGGAGAGAGACATATAACCCACTTACCACGATTCAGGAGGTGAACACCCGAGGTACATACATGCTGTGGTGGGCCCGGCGGGAGGAAGCGAGGGGCTGAGAGGGACGTGGGCTGGGTCTTGAGGAACAGTGGCAGTTTCATAGGTGGGAGGGGAATCGGAACCCGGCTCTGGAGCCAGGCCTGTGCTACAGCCAAGTCACTCTAATTAAATTTCTCCCAAATATACCATTAGTTGCCCATGCAGGTGGAGAAGCCATTTTTGACTCTGCTAAACATTTGTTTGACGGCCCCTGACTGATTCAAAATGTGAAACAGAAGGGTTTGGCCCTTTGGGAAGCTGGTTTGTGACAGCCGCTGCTGTTCGCCCACTCAGCAGACAAGATCCCTTCTTCTGGTGGGGAGGCTCAGGGAAGGGAGGCCACACACGATTGTCAAAGCTGATCATGGAAGCCCATTGCTCTCTTTTGCCAGTGATTGGCTTAAATGTATGCTTGTGACCCAATTTCAGCCAATAAACCATAAAAAGATGTCGGCTAGAAGGATTCCAGGAAATATTTTAGTCCCTGGAAAGAGAGCCATATGCTGGGAGATGAGCCCTCCCTTTCTGCTTTTGGATATTATGGTGTGAGCATGTGATGTGGCAGCCACTTTGCGACCATTAGGAAAAACGTGTCTGACAGGCTGAGAATAGCAGAGTGGAGTGAGGAGCAAAAACTGGGCCCAAGATAATGTACTAAACTGCTGGACCTGCCCTGGATGTATTCAACCTCCTGACAGCTTGTTAAGCAAGACTGTGACCTTAAACCAGCTACTTCAACGTCTTCATCTGTAAAATGCATAACAATAGCACCTACCACACAGGGTTGTTATGAGAATAAAAGTGAGTTATTTTCAAAACCCTTAGAAATATGCCTACACAGATGTCTGGTGATGTTGATGTTAAATAAATAGAAGTAATAAAAAAACTCCTGTTGGTTAAGCCACTTTGAGTGGCCGTTCTGTTACTTGCAGCCAAAAGCATCTTGGCTGATACTCAGGTGGTGAAGAATGAATGAGCACCTTCAGCAGAAGGCAGAGGGAGGAGCCTGGGTCAGGGCTGGGTGGATGTGAGGACTCTGGAAAGACCTGGAGCCTCCAGGAGGATGGCGTGATGTGCTGTCTGACATGGAGGGGATAGCTGGGGTCTGCAGGGGCTGGGTGGTCAGGGGACATCCACCCCTTGTCTCCACCAGTTGCATTCCAGCACACAGTCTTGGCTCAAAGGGCTAAACACATGCCTGCTGCAGAGGGGATCTGAACCCTGGACAGTGTTTTAGTGAACCCCAAGTTTATCTTCAAAGAATCAGTATGTCAGTATGTTCAGCTCTCTTATTCTTTAATTCTCTATTTTAAAGTTTAACTTCCTTGTAATTCCAGTAAACAACCTTCTCTACCAGTTCATCAGTAGTTCACATCTGTTCCCCCTCCCCCTGGCTCATCCTGATTCATCCCAGTCACCTGATCACCCCTGGCTACCTGCTCTGACAAGCCCATAACCGTCCTTCCGGCCAAAACACCCACCCTGCCACTCCGGCTCCGACCCCTGCTCTTTTCAAAATAGCCAGTCAGGATTAGTCTAGCTTGTGCGGTCTAACCTTGGCCAATAGGGGACGACACAGCAGTAGGGACGACCCCAGTCCGGCATAAGAACCTTTTCCCCACTTGTCCAAGCATGGGGCTGCCATTGTTTCATCCTTACGACTGCATCCTTCTACAGCAGTAAACTGCCCTGCTGAGAGGACTAATTTTTGAGTGCTATTTCTTTTGCGGCATCAAAATTGTACTCATAACAACAGGATGGCCTTTCAGGTTCACAGGTGTGGCAAGAAGATTTGACTCTGTGTGCCTCAGTCTCACCTCCAAACCACTGCAGAGCCATGTCGTTTGTTTTTTTTTTTTTTTAAGAGGCAAGAGTCTGAGCAACCTAGCAAGATCCCCATCCCTACAAAAAAATAAAAATAAAAAAATAACCGAGCATGAGTGTGTTGGTGCATGCCAGTAGTCCCACCTACTCAGGAGGCTGAGGTGAGAGGATTTCCTTGAGCCCAGAAAGTTGAGGTGGCAGTGAGCTGTAACTGTGCCACTGTACTCCAGCCTGGCTGACAGAGAGACACTTGTCTTGAAAAAAGAAAAGAGAGACGAGGTCTTGCTCCGTCACCCAGGCTAGAGTCCAGTGGCACAATCATGGCTTACTGTAGCCTCAAACTCCTGAGATCAAGCAATCTCCCACCTCAGCCTCCCGAGTAGCTGGGTCTACGGGTATGTGCCAACATGTCAGGCTACTTTTTAAAACATTTTTTTTGTAGAGACAGGATCTTGCTCTGTTGCCCTGGGCTAGTCTTGAACTCTTGGCCTCAAGCAATTTTCTTGCCTCAACCTCCCAAGTGCTGAAAGTCTAGGCCATGAGCCACCATGCCTGGCCAAAAAGCAAATTCTCTAACTAGATATGCCTTCCCCTACTTCTGCTGAAAAGATCTGTGCCTTCCCGCTAGGTAAAAACTCACCTCCTCCAGGAAGCTGACCTTGATAAGTACTTCACACTGAATTGTGTTTTCTTTCCTTTTCTCTGGCTCTGAAGGTTGGGATGACAGGATTTGCTCGCAAGGAGAGGCAGGGTGTGTCCTATGGTCCCAAGATTCCCTTCTAGCCCAGACTCACTGCATTCACAGGGTGCCAGGGAAAGCTCACTTCTGAGCCTCATAGAAGGCTCTCTGAGAGTCCCCATTCTTCACAGCCCAGACCCCATATCAGGAGGAGTGGGTCGGGCTAGCTGCTTGGTGGAACTCCAGCCCTGGCTGACCCGAGCTCTTCCTCCAAGCTTCACCTGCTGCAGAGGCACAGTCAGGTGGTAAGCTGTCACACTCAGGGTTCTAGGTCACCAGCCTCAGCCGGCCTCAACCTGATAAAAAATCTACCTGCTTTTCTCCACCTCTCTCACTCTACAATGAACAGGTCTGAAACGGCTTGGATCTGTGTCCCAGCCCAAATCTCATGTTGAATTGGAATCCCCAGTGTTGGAGAAGGGGCCTGGTGGGAGGTGACTAGCTCATGGGGGAGGATTTCCCCTCGCTGTTCTCTTGATAGTGAGTTCATTCTCACAAGATCGGGTTGTTTAAAGGGTGTGCAGCACCTCACCCTTCACTCTCTTCCTCCTGTTCCGGCCATGTTAGACGTGCCTGCTTCCCTCTCACCTTCTGCCATGACTGTAAGTTTCCTGAGGCCTCCCTAGCCAAGCTTCCTGTACAGCCTACAGAACCATGAGCCAACTAAATTTCCTTTCTTTATAAATTCCCAGTCTCTGGTATTCCTTTACAGTAGTGCGAGAACAGACTAATACAAGGTCCATCCTGCATACCTTCTGCCCTCTGCCCCTTGACCTCTCCACCACCTCTCCGCATCCTCAGCAGAGCACCTCCCTCCTTCTACCCAGAGCCAGAGAAGCCAGTAGAACAGAATCCCCTCAGCTTCCCGACTGTAACAGATGATCTGTGTGTCCTGCTCCTCATTCCATCAGCCCTTCTTGGATTTCAACTGCAGCTGTGCAGACTGTTCTCCTCCTCCAGACTGAAGCATCCTACTCCAGCCCACCACTTTCTCTGCTGGTAAGAGGGCAGGCGTGGGACTCATGCAGCCTGCAGACACAAAAGACCCAAGTGGGAGCCAGTACCCCTCCTGTGTTCCTTTGGATGAGGGAGTGGGTAGATAAATGTCCTTCTAAAGGACAACTCTGAGGTGTCTCAGAGGGTTCCAGTGGGATTGAGCCCCAGGTGCCCATAGTGGCAGCAACTCCATTTCCCTCTAACTTCTGGAACGAATCTTCCCTATCTCTCCAGAGCATTTGGCACTACTGTCCAGTCCCTACACTCGTTCCACCTCCCAACACTCTGCTGGCTTCCCTCTTCCCCCTTGGGACGCTTCTTCTCAGCCTTCTCTGCCAGACCCTCCTCCTGGTGTGGGTACTACTGTGTTCGTGTGTTCTCACGTGGTGTACTCTCTTCCTAGGAGTCTACCCTTGCTGGCAGCTTCAGGACATCTGCATCTGTGAGTGTCCAACCCAGACCACTCCCTGAAGCAAACACCCAGATATCCAGCCAGCTGGCTTTCACCTCCACTTGGGTATCTCAAAGGTACCACAGAATTAGTACATCCAAAACGTCCCACTACAGCCTTTACCCACTCCTCCTGTGTTCCCCATCTCAGCAGGGGTACCAGTCTCCATCCAAATAGGGCACAAGTCACATACCACCATGGGATCAACCTGGACTCTTCTCTTCCTCATCCCAACGTCCCATCTACACCAAATTCTCTGGATTTGGCTTCTGAAATCTTTCCTGCACTTGTCCCTGTCTTATTACCACCAAGCTTTGTCCAGCCATCTTCACTCAAAATAGCAACCTAACTGGGATTACCAGATAAAATGCAAGAGGTCCAGTTAAATTTGAATTTCCAATAAACAATGTTTTTTTAAGTGAGTACGTTCCAACTATTACACAGGACATATTTATACTAAGCAAATATTCAGGATTTATCTACAATTTAAATCTAACTGGGCATCTGTTTTTAAATCTTTTTTCTAGATAAAATTCCATGAAATCCCTAAAATATTTCAAGGACCATCTGTATTTTTATTTGCTAAATCTGGTATTCTTAATCCTAATTAATCTCTCTTCATCACATTATAACCTGATGACCTTGTTCAAACAAAATTTGCTAAGTAGACTATGATTTAATTTAAGTATGTACATTGCAATCACTAGACCCATCACTTTTAAAAAGTATATAAGGAGATGTAGTTTTTAAAAAACTTAGTAAGTAAATTAAAATAGAATACAAAAAAATAGTCAACTCAAAAGAAAACAGAAAGGAGAAAACAGGGACTAATAACAGAAGGAGAAATAGAAATCAATAATGAAAGCTCGAAATTCAAAAAGATCAATAATTACATTAAATGTAAGTGATCTAAATATATCAGTTAAAAATCAGGAATTATCAGAATAAAAAAATAAACATGACCCAACAATATGCTGTATAATGATATAAACAGGATAATAATAAAAGAAATGCCTTGCAAATGTAAATTTTTAAAAAAAAGCTAAATGACAATTTTAATATCAGACAAGTTAGATTTCAGAGTAAGAAAAACTGCCAGGGATAAAGAGGGGTATTTTACAATGATAAAAGGATCAAGTCACCAAGGAGACATAACACTCTTAAATGAGAATGCACTTAACAACAGAGCTTCAAAATACCTGAAGCAAAAACTGATAGAATTGAATAGAGAAAAAGACAAAATCTGCAATTATAGTTGGAGATTTCAATACTCTTCTTTCAGTAATTGGTAGGACAAGTATTCAGATTAGCAAGCCTGGAAGAACTGAACAATTCTGTAACAAACTGGATCTAATTAGCATCACAAAATGCTTCCCCCATCGACAGCAGAGTACACATTCTTTTCAAGTGCACACAGAGCACTCACCGATATAGCCCTAGGTCATAAGAGAAACTTAAACTCTAAAAATTGAAGTCATACAAAATATATTCTCTAACCATAATGGAATTAAATTAAAAGTCAATAGCAAAAATATAACCGGTAAATCTCCAAATAATAGAAATAAAACAACACACTTATAAATAATCCATGGTCCAGAGGAAGTCTCAAGGAATATTAGAAGATATTTAAACTGAACAAAGATAAAAGTACAACATACTGAAATTTGTGAGATTCAGCTAATGCAGTGCTTAAAGAGCATCTTATAACATCAAATCATTTACGTTAGGAAAAAAGAGAGGTCTTAACATATGAATCCAAGTTCCATCTTGAGAAACTACAAAACTAGGGGGAAAAAAAGAGCAAAATAAAGCCAAAGCACGAAGAAAGGAATTAAGAGCAGAAAGCAATAAAATTGATAAATCTGTAGCCAAATTGGCAAAGGAAAAATGACACAAATTACCAATATTAGGAAGAAAATTGATATAGCACTACAGACTGCCATTAGAAGGATAATGAGAGAATACTTTCACCAACTCTACACATATAAATTCAACAACTTACATAAAATGGACCAATTCCTTGAAAGCCACAAACTACCAAAACTCACGCAAGAAGAAGCAGATAACCCGAAGAGTACTGTGTCTATTCAAGAAATTAACTTTGTAATTTAAAACTCTCCAAAAAAAAAATCTCCTAGCCCGGTTAGCTTCACTAGCCAAATATATATATATATATATATATGTGTGTGTGTGTGTGTGTGTGTGTGTGTGTGTGTGTGTGTAATTATTATTTTTTGAGACAAGGTCTTGCTCCATTGCCCAGTCTGGACTGCAGTGGTGCAATCACAGTTCACTGCAGCCTCAACCATCCAGACTCAAGTTATACTCCCACTTCCCTAGTAGCTACAACTACAGGTATGTGCTTCCATGTCAGGCTAATTTCTTTTATTTTTAATAGAGACCAGGTCTCACTATGTTTCCCAGGCTGGTCTGAAACTCCTGGGCTTAAGTGATCCTCCTACCTTGGCCTTCCAAAGTACTGGGATTACAGGCTTGAGCCACTGCACCCAACCCTTCACTAATAAATTTAATCAAATATTTAAAGAAGAAACAAGGCCAGGTGTGGTGGCTCACACTTGTAATCCCAGCTTGGGAGGTTGAGGCAGGTGGATCACGAGATCAGGAGATCGAGATCATCCTCACTAACATGGTGAAACCCCGTCTGTACTAAAAATACAAAAAATTAGCCAGGCATGGTGGCGTGCACCTGTAATCCCAGCTACTCGGGAGGCTGAGGCAGGAGAATTGCTTGAACCTGGGAGGCGGAGGTTGCAGTGAGCTGAGATTGTGCCACTGCTCCAGCCTGGCAACAGAGCAAGACTCTGTCTCAAAAAAGAAGAAGAAGAAACAACACCAATCTCTTCCAGAATACAGAATAAGAGGGAACATTTCCAAATTTATTTTATGAAGCCACCATTACTCTGGTGCCAAAACCAGAAAGAATAAAAAGAAAGGTCTTAACATAGTAATCCAAGTTCCATCTTCAGAAACTACAAAACTAGAAAAAAAAGACATAGACAGTACAGTAAAAGATAACTGCAGACCAATATCGTTCATGAACACAGAAAAATCCTCAGCAAAATATTAGCAGACAGAATTTAGTAATATATAAAATGAATAATATACCATGACAGAGTGGAGCTTATTCCAGGAATACAGGCTGATTCAATATTTGAAATTCAATCAATGTAATTCACCATATTAACAGACTAAGGAAGAAAAATCACATGATCATATTGACTGAGGCAGAAGAAACACTTGACAAACTTCAAAATCTATTTATAACATCCATTAATAATAAAAGCTGTTGATAAATTAAGAATAAAAAGGAGCTTCCTTAATCTGATAAAGGGCACCTACCAAAAGAAAAAAAACCTACAACAAACATCATACTTAATAGTGAAGGACTGAATGAATTTCTCTAAGATCAGGAACAAGACAAGGAGATCCACTCTCATCTCTCTCATTACACGTGGCACAGGAAGTCCTAGCCAGTGCAACGAGAGTCTCAAGGAATGAGAGTCTCAAGGTACAGGAAGTCCTAACCAGTGCAATGAGGCAAGAAAAAGAAATAAGAGGTGTTGGAAACAGATGCTTGGCACCACAAAGAAAATTAGCACTGAGACAAAGGATCTCTCAGCAAGGCAATTTTGCTTTCTGCAGAAAGGGTGCTCTTGTTAGCTACCTTGCTGTGAGAGTACAACAAACAAAGAAAAAGCAGACATATTTATCCTTTATGCATTTGGAGTCATCCTTACTGCTCTGTCTAATCTCTGTTGGTTGGAGCTAGACCTCACAACCTAAAACTGAACTTGATTGGCTAATAACTTAAATAGGTAAAGGCAACGGAGAACAAAAGGAAAAGAGGAAGTCCAAATAAGGAAGGGACAGGAAGTTGCTTGTGAAAGGACTTAGAAAAGTAATAGCATAAATATTTTGGTTAAAGCACAAGGACATAGAATATATTCTGTGCCTGTGAGCATGTCTAACAGCTGATAAGCAAGAAGGCTTTGAAGAAAGTCTTTAAAACAAACTATTATATCTAACACTTATGATTTATTCTTTAACAAGAAAGGAAACTTTGACTTTTCTACTTCCCACAAGAGGTAACACAGATTGGAAAAGAAGAAATAAAATGATCCCTGTTCACAGACAACATGATTGTCTATGTAGAAAACATGGAATCTACCTAAATAGCTCCTAGAATGAATAGGAGTTTAGCAAGGTTACAGAATTCAAGGTTAAGACACAAAAGCAATCCTGTTTTTATATACTAGCAATGAATAATCTGGGAACCAAATTATTTTTTTAATATATTTTATCATTGTTCACCCAAAATGAAATATCTAGGTATTAATATAACAAAACTTTTACAAGATTTGTATGGGAAGAACTACAAATGCTGATATAAGAAATCCAAAACCTAATAGAGACACCTACCTGTTCACGAATTGAGAGACTCAATGAAGTTCAATGTCCTCTTGAAACTCATCTACAGATTTAACCCAATACCAATCAAAATCCCAGTGGAATTTTTTGGCAGATATAAGTAAGTTTGTGACTGGTGGAGGATCTTAACTATGTGCACTCCAGGTTCTTGGCGTTTTGAACAAAGAATTGGACAAAATGCACAAACAAAGCAACAAAAAAATGAAGCAACAAAAGCATAGATTTATTGAAACAAAAGTATACTCCACAGAGTAGGAGCCAGCATGACCAAGCAGCACAAGAGCCCTTGGTTTACAGAATTTTCTGAGGTTTAAATACCCTCTAAAGGTTTCCTGTTGGTTACTTGGTTGCATCCTATGTAAATGGTGAAGTGGCCCATGACCAGTCTGACTGGTTGTGAAAGACAACCAATTAGAGGCTGAAGTTACAAAGTTACACCCCATGCCAATGTCTGATTGGTTGTGGGAAGGGACCAATCAGAGGTAGTTTCCATTTCTCGTCTGAGATGCAGGTTTGTGGGGGCAGGTTGCAAAGGGAGTAGCCTCTGATCATTTTGTTACTTAGGCGTGGAGAAGGTGGGGTTTTCCATTTCATTCAGTCCTAGGAAGTCAGCCCAAATCGGCCTTAGGTTCCCTGCCTCCAGAACCTATTCTGCTGCCTCAAGTTGATTCTAAAATGTATACGGAAAGAGAATGAAACTAGAATATCAAAAACATTTTTGTAAAAGAAAAAATTAAGCCAGGAGAGGTGTCTGGCACCTGTAATCCAGCACTTTAGGAGGCTGAGGTGGGAGGATCGCTTGAGGCCAAGAATTTGAGACCAGCATGATTAACATAGCAAGACCCTGCCTCTACAAAAAGTAAAAATTAAAAAAATAGCCAGTGCAGTGGTGCACCCCTGTAGTCCTAGCTACCCAAGGGCTGAAGTGGGAGGATGGCTTGAGCCCAGGAGTTTGAAGCTGCAGTAAGCTATGATTATGCCACTGCACTACAGCCTGGGCAACAAAGAAACACTTTGTCTCAAAAAAAAAGAGGGGGGGAACCAGGTGCAGTGACTCATGCCTGTCATCCCAGCACTTTGTGAGGCCAAGGCGGACAGATCATGAGGTGAAGAGATCAAGACCGTCCTGGCCAACATGGTGAAACCCCATCTATACTAAAAATATAAAAATTAGCTGGGTGTGGCAGCGTGCAGGAGGCTGAAGCAGGAAAATCGCTTCAGAGGTTGCAGTAAGCTGAGATCGAGCCGTTACACTCCAGCCTGGCAACAAAGCAACACTCTGTCTTAAAAAAAAAAAGTAAAACTATAAAACTTTTAGAAGAAAACACATAAACACATGAGAAAATCTTCACGGCCAGGCGCAGTGGCTCATGCCTGTAATCCCAGCACTTTGGGAGGCCCAGGTGTGTAAGTCACTTGAGGTCAGGAGTTCAGGACCAGCCTGGTCAACATGGTGATACCCCATCTCTACTAAAAATACAAAAATTAGCTGGGCATGGTGGTGGGCACCTGTAGTCCCAGCTATTTGGGAGGCTGAGGCAGGAGAATCACTTGAACCCGGGAGACGGAGGTTGCAGTAAGCTGAGATCAAGCTACTGCACTCCAGCATGGACGACAGAGTGAGACTCTGTCTCAAGAAAAAAAAAAAAATCTTCACAACCTGGAGTTTGGCAAAGAGTTCTAAGATATGACACGAAAAGCATGATTTATATAATAAAAAATGAATAAAGTAGATTTCATTAAAATTGGAAACTTTTATTTTGTGAAAGGCATTATGAAGACTGAGAAGACAAGCTACAGACTGGAAAGATAATATTTGTGAATCATGTATCTGACAAAGGACTTGTATCAAGAATATGTAAAGCATTCTCAAAATCCAATAAACAACCCAATTTTTTTAATGGGCAAAAGACTTTAGATGCTTCACCAAACAGGATATACAGAATGGAACAGAATAGAGAGAAGATAACATGAAAAGAACAAAACATGAAAAGGTACTCTATGTCATTAGTCTTCAGGGAAATGCAGATTAAAACCACAATGAGATACCACGACATAACTATAAAACAAATAATATAAAACATGCCTGATGCAGGTAGGATACAGTGCAACTGGAACACTCATGCATTGCTGGTGGGAGTGCAAAATCATACAGCCACTCTGGAGAACAGTGTGGAAGTTTCTCATAAAGTTAAATATACATGTACCATATGACCCAGCAATCTCAATAAAAAAGGACTACTGATTCATGCAACAACTTGGACAAATCTCAGAGGCATTATGCTGAGTGACAGAAGCCAGTCTCAACAGGATATATGTTATATGATTCCATTCATGTGACACTCTAGAAAAGGCAAAGCTATAGCAACAGAGAACAAGTGGTTGCCAGGGGTTAGGGCCTGGGGAGAGTGGATTACAAAGGATGAGTTTTGAGGCTAGTGGAATTGTCCCATATACTGATTGAGGTAGTGGTTACATGAATCTACATGTGTATTAAAACTCACAGAACTTCCAGCCCCTACAAAAAGTCAGTTTTACTATATGTTAATCTTTTTAAACTTTTTTTTTTAATGTGACCACATCACTTTTCTGCTGAAAACCTTTACTGGCTTCCCAGTGGTTTTGGACAAAAGGCGGTCTTCATGGGCAGGGTCTCCAGCCCACCTTCCAGCCTCACCTCCCCCCGCAGCCCCTCACTCTGCATCCCAAACACATTAGCCTTCTCCTGGCTCCATGAAGGAACCTGCCCTCTCCCACCTCAGAGTCTTCACCCATGCTGGGTCCCCTTCCCTGTAGCCTTTCCCTTCTCCTCTGCAGCCAGCATGTGTGAATTTTAGGGAGAGGAGCTCTCTGACCTGTTTGCCCCAGGAGCTGGTGGGCAACTGCCCGCCTTGCCCACCGCATTCAGCCCTCCTCTCCTCTGCTCCTGAACGTGCCATTGTCTTTCAAAACCTAGATTATAAAGTCCGCTGGTGGCAGTGGCTTATGCCTGCAATCCCAGCACTTTGGGAGGCCGAGGCAGGCAGATCACTTGAGGTCAGGGGTTCGAGACCAACCTGACCAACATGGTGAAACCCCGTCTCTACTAAAAATACAAAAATTAGCTGGGCGTAGTGGCGCAGTCCTGTAGTCCCAGCTACTCAGGAGGCTGAGGTAGGAGAATTGCTTGAACCTGGAGGCAGAGGTTGAAGTGAGCTGAGATCGCGCCATTGCACTCCAGCCTAGGCGACAGAGTGAGACTCCGTTTCAACATAAAATAAAATAAAAACCTATTTTATAAAGTAAACCTCAGAACACACAGGGATGTGGTGGGCTGGCTAACGCAGATACTAGTCCCCAGCAGGAACTGGCCTGGGAATTCCGGCCGCCCCGGAACCTGCACTTCAATATGACGCCAAAGGCCTGGGGAGGGGAAGGGGGATTGGGACTGCCATTCGGCAGGCACCGCCCCTGTCCCCACTCCCCCCTCCCAAGCCCCACCCTTCCCTCTCTCGGGTGGCCGGGTGGGTAGGCGCGGGGCCCAGACGGGATGCCTGGGAACGGCGCCGCGCCGCCTTTGCGCCGGGAGCGCGAGGCCGAGCCCCCTCTTTAGAAGCAACTTGAAAACCTTTTCATTTATTCCTTTGTGAGGAAAGGGGAAAACAGGGCTGATTTCTCATCAGGTAATTCACCGGGGCTCAGGAGCGCACCAGACAATTTGCGGAATTTCAGGGCCGGCGGCGCGATTGTTCGCGGAGCTGAACTCGGACCGCGCAGGCTGGGGAAGAGGAACGTGGGGAAGGCGCACCGAACCCCCCTCCCCGCCCTACCAGCCGGCTGGGTGCAGGGGGCCCGGGCTGGACGGAACAGGATCCTGGGAGCCCCGCTTCTGCAGCGGTCCGGGAGAGGTGTCTCTGGTCTCTGAGCCCAGGCCATGGGCGGTCAGGATGGGGGCGCCTCCCTGCAAGGCTGCGCTTCCTCATTCTGGCTGTCATCACCCCTCCTCAGCCTTAAGGGTCTCCCACTCTGGCAGAAATCACGCAGCTCCCCCTCCTCCAGCTCTGGAGGCAGAGCCTCCGCCCGGCCCCAGTGCAGCCTTCTGCACCAGGAGGGCAGCGGGACCACAAAGGCAGAAGCCCACCAGAGCCGCTGGCCCCGAAGATTTCCCCTTTACCGTGGGGCTGTTTCCAGAAGGTTCCAGCAAGGAGAAGGGGTTCAACAGAGCCCTGGAGGGGGATGTGCTGGATGGAGGAGCCGAATGCCAGAAGCCTGATGGGCAGGTCTTGGGGAGACCACCCCAGACTCAACCCTAGGTCTCTGCATCCTGTCCCTTGTACCCTCAAAACATATGCAGAATCCCAGGCTTTCTCACAGCTCCACTGTCCCCACCGTCGCCCAGGACCCCATCGCCACCTCCCCCTGGACAGTCGTAGCCTTCTCATGGTCACTGGTTTCCTCGCCTGCCCTCCGCACTCAGTTTCACCCCCAGAAGCCTCAGAAACCCTGGCAAAATTGTGTCCGATCCTGTTGCTGTCCTGCTCAGAACCGTCCCCTGCTGCCCACTTCTGGCGAGTGAAGCAGTGTCCATGAGGCCTGTGCCCCTCCTGCATCACTGACCCCCTCTCCCCCTCCCTCCATCACCAAACTTCCTCTTAGCCTCTGCAGCTCTGCAAACAGCTAACCTCACTCCTGCCTCAGGGCCGCCGCACTGGCTGTTCCCTCTGCCTGGATGCTCTTCCCCCAGATAGCCACAGGCTCCTTGCCTGCTTCAGGCCTCTGCTCAGAGGTCACCTTCTCACAGAGGCCTTCCTGACCACCCTATCTAAAAAGCTTGCTCCCTTCCTGCCACCACCCTGCTCACAGCCCCACTTCCTGTCCCCAGCACTCACTGTCATCTTAGCATTTGTCTAACACCAGCCTCATAAAAACAGAATTTGTTTTTTTGAAACAGTCTCTCTCTTTTGCCCAGGCTGGAGTGCAGTGGCGTGGTCACAGCTCACCGTAGCCTTGATCTCTCCTGCTCAAGCAATCCTCCCAGTTCAGCTTCCTGAGTAGCACTGGAACTACAAGTGTGTGCCACTATGCCTGGCTACTTTTTTCTGTGTTTTTTATAGAGAAAGGGTCTTGCTATGTTGCCAAGGCTGGTCTGGAACTCCTGATTTCAAGTGACCCACCCGCCTCAGCCTCCCAAAGTGCTGGGGTTACAGGCATGGGCCACCACGCCTGGCCAGGACAGCATCCTTGTGGTCACTGCTGTGTCCTCAGCACCCGTAGCACCTAGAGCAGTGCCTGACACGTGATAGGTGCTCCATCCATATGTGTTAGATGAACATGGGATCCCAGGTCAGGATTCCCTTCTCACAGACAGCCCCTCTCACCATCCTCATCCTTAAGCCCCCACCAAGGAGCAGGAGTGGGATCTGGAGGGCAGGTGGGAGGGAGCCCGAGGGTGAGCCACTGCCCTCAGACAGCCCTTGTCTCAGGGTCTTGAGCCTCACCTCCTCGGTGTGTGCCTTACCCTCACTTGCTCTCTCTCCAGCTCGCCCCGGCTGCTCCTCTCCCCTGGGCTTGCCCCGCATGAGGGCTGCCAGGCACCCAGTGGGTGATGCAGGCAGAATTGTCATGGCACCTACTGCTGTGCCAGGGACGCCGCTGTCACCTCACCAGGCCCCACCATGACCCTGCGGAGTCAGTAGATACTCTGGCCCTGTTTACAGGTGAGGAAATGAAGGCCCGAGAGGCTAAGAGATTT
Source organism: Cacajao melanocephalus (assembly GCA_963573385.1). Taxonomy (NCBI): domain Eukaryota; kingdom Metazoa; phylum Chordata; class Mammalia; order Primates; family Pitheciidae; genus Cacajao; species Cacajao melanocephalus. The sequence continues at coordinate 75,317 of CAUYLG010001355.1, forward strand.
GCCCAAAAACACACAGGGAGTGAGAGTCTACCCAGGACACCGAACCCTAGGGACTCGTTTTCCTGATGCCACATGCCCAAGGTAGAGTCAGCCCACAGATCCACAAAGGCTCAGGCCCACTCCCCCTTCCTCTTCCTGCCCCCAGCCAGGTGTTCCTGACACCAGCATACAAGCTGTGGTTATTTGTGAGGGAGAAGAAAGGAACTTCTGTATAGTGAGCTCCTGCCGTGAGCTGGTTATCACGCCGAGTGCTGTACATACATTGCCTCTGTGAGCCTCTCGTGATCCCATTACATGGATGAGCAGACTGAGGCCAGACAGGTGAAGTAACGTGTCCCACCAGCTTTGCTAATAAGTGGCAGAATGGGGCTTCCAGGCAGGCCCCAACATCCTGAGATCACTTGCCAGGCTCCTGAGGCTTTCCTGGCCTCCCCCTCCAAGCCCCGATGCCCCTGCTCAGGAAGCTGATCGTGGCAGCCCAGTTGGACAGGAGAGAGTGAGCGGAGGCAGGCCAGGCCTAGCCACAAGAGGATGGGGGGACGCTGCTGTGTGGATTAATTTTCTGCCTCGGTGGGTCTGCAGCCCTAGCCGGAGCCCGCACAGTTGCCATCCAGTCTATTAAATAATTCTATCTGGAAAGAACCTGGCATTTGAGGGACCATGCTGATGGGCCTTTAAAATTTAATTGCCGCTCTAAATGAGATTAGACGTGGGGAGGCGAGCGGGGTGAGCCCAGATGAAAGGATGGTTGTGTTTGAGATGGCAGGAGGGGGCGGAGAAAAAATCCTGTCAGCTCCTCTCAGCCCTGGCATTGCACACCTCCCTGACCACCTAGGGTGGGCGGGAACCCAGGCCTGAGCCCCCCAAACCTCCCCACACCTAGCAGAGCTTTGGGTCCCCTGTGGGCCCACGTCCCAGCAGTCCCTCACCTTGGGCTGCCATCCCCCCTTCACCAACTAAAACTCCTCATCCTTCAAGGCCTCACCAAAAGCCACAGCTCTAAGGAAACCCTCCCAGGCCCCCAGCAGTGCCAGTGCCCCTCGTCAGCAGGGTGGGCCCCCGAAAGGAGAGACAATGGTCCCTTTTGGGTTCTGAGGAATGTGATGTCCACTGGATAATAACGTGGTTGGGTCATATTTTGAGATCTTAAAAGATCTTTTTTTAAAATATGCCTGCCTGTCTCTTTCCTGTTTCTTTCAGCTAAGTGGGTAGCCAGCTACGGGCTCCCCTGCCTTGAGGACCAGGGCCTGATGATGGCCTGCTCAGGCAGCTCCCGAGCCCGCCCTTCTCTGTGGCCTCTGCCCTGGGTTTCTTCTCGCATCAGTGAGACATGGATGCTTCCACTTGCATGTGGCTTTCTCTCAAATCAGCTATCAGATCTGTGCACAGCCCAGAACACCGCCACCCTCAAACATCATGGCCTACCAGCCACCCCCGCTCTCTCCTGGGGCCCTTTTCTCTATTTTCTCATTCAAGCCTCCACGCTTCCTTGCTTAAAATAAAATCACCCATTTCTCAGGAAATCATCCCTGCAAAGTGTACACAGCTTTGAGCCTCTGAGCTCCTTGATTCCACAAACATTGGCTGGGTGCCTACTGTGTGCCAGTCATGGGGCTAGGGACAGCAGACGCGGGAATGCACAAGACAGCTCCTTGTGGAGCTGACATTCTGGTGCAGAAAACAAACTACTCTAGAAAAGCTGTAAACAAGATAATCGCAGAAAATGAGAGGTGCCGTGGGAAAAAGGGAATCCAAGTGACAGAATGGGTGGGTGGTGACAGAGTCAGGGTGGTCACACTGAATGAGGTGGTCAAGAGAGGCTGTCTGGGGAGGTGACACCTGAGGTGTGACCTGAGGCTAAGAAGCAGCCCACTGTGCAAAGCTCTGCAGGAAAGAAGCTCTGGGAGGACTGAGTAGGTGCAAAGGCCCTGGGGGGTGGCTGCTTGGGGGTTGGGGCAGCAGACCTAAGACCAGCGTTGCTTAAGGGTAGCGAGAGGAGTGAATGAAATGAGATAAGGTTGGTGTTTTGACCCCCAAACTTTGGCTTATCAGGGCCATCACCAGGGCCCGTTTGGAGAGGGGGTCTTGAGTCTCCCTGGTGAGGCCAGGTGGGTTATTTTGGTATGAGGGTCAGCGTCACTAGGGGCAGCCGCATGTGATAGAAATGAGGCCATAGGCATCATCGGACTGCACACACAGCGCTGGCAGGCCAGCAGCCCAGAGGGAGGTCCAGCAGGGAGATGGTGCAGCACCCAGGGCAGCACAGCTTCTGTGCCTCTCGGCCAGACCCATGGAACAGGAGTGGAGGCGTTTCCCACCTGGGTGGAGACCTGCTCCTGTCCAGTGGCCCTTCAGCCCCAGCTGAAGACTCACATCGTCCCACACCTGCTCTACCTGTGGCTCCCTGCTCCCACCTCACTCCTGCTTACACGTGGCCTCCCATGCACAGCGCCGCACAGGCCTTCAGGTAGGCTGCCGAGCATCCTCCATCACCACCATGCCTCTTCCCCACACGGCCCTTCGGTGGAAGAGCCAGCCAGGGGATCCAGCTGTCCCATTCACCCCTGCACCCACAGCAGAGGGTCAGGCTTGGGGCCCAGGGCCAGGCGTCCACCATGGGTGTTGTCAGGAGGCGGTGGCCTGAGCGTAAGGAGAGGCAGGGGCTGCAGGCCCAGGTCCTGCACCCCACCCCACCTTGCTTAGAAGGAGCCTGGGGGTGGCAGCCTCGGCCACTTCGTCGTGGAGGCAACCGAGTACGTTCAACAGTAAAACTCTTTTCTCAAATGAAGTCTAAGTAGAATCACAACGTGTAAAACAGATAAAAGTCATCTTCTATGAGTACAAATGCCTGATACGTTCACATGTACGCCATATTCTTATTATAATAGGAGAGAACATTATAATAAGATTAGATAAGCCGAGAACAAGCCTGTTTTGTTGACTATGAGGCAGACATAAGGGATTACTGGTGACAGTTTCCACCCTGCATCCGGCTCAGCCTCCGAATTGTTTCTGTGTTGTGTTGTATGCTATTACTTATTCATACAGATAAGGAATTGCGAGTTGAAAGAGGGGTTGTTTTTCAATATTTTCCCTCCTTGCAAGGCTCTTCAATTAAATACAGATGTAGGAGAGTCTTTAGCCTCAGATCCACCCAAAGCAAGCTTTCTAGTGATTTCAAGTGGTTTAAAAATTGTATAACATAATTGCCAGCCTCTATTTGTTTTTACATACTATTTCATCATAAAAAAAATGGTATTGAAAACAAACTTTATTCCCCCCGAGACAGAGTCTTGCTCTGTCACCCAGGCTGGAGTGCAGTGGCGAGATCTCAGCTCACTGCAACCTCCGCCTCCCGGGTTCAAAAGATTCTCCTGCCTCAGCCTCCCAAGTAGTTGGGATGACAGGTGCACACTACCATGTCCAGCTAATTTTTGCATTTGTAGTAGAGACAGGGTTTCACCATCGTGGCCAAACTGGCCTTGAACTCCTGACCTCAAGTGATCTGCCCACCTTGGCCTCCCAAAGTGCTGGGATTACAGGTGTGACTCACCACGCCTGGCCAAAAATGAACTTTAGGTGAAACATTTGTGGACTCTGAAGTCCCTGCAGAGTTCCCCAGGGGTCTGCAGACATGGTTTGGAAGCCACCAGCTTAGTGACCACTCTCACTTAGCCATCCTTCCGCTTGGGGCCTGGGACCCCCTGAAACCCAGCTAAGTCCATCTTTCCCAAAGACTCACACAAGCGCAAAGTAGGAAAAGACCCCATGGCCATGTATTCCAGGGCCATGTAGCCCTTTGACAGCTAGCCCTTCAATCTCTGCTTGACTACCCAGAGTGACAGGGAACTCACCACCTCACCACGAGGCTACCTGGTCTGGTCCATTGTTGGGCAGCTGTAGGTGTTAACCATCTCTTCCTCTCTGAGCCTGTTTCCTCATCTATTGGAATGAACATAATAATATTTATCAAGCCAGACAGCCATGAACACCGAACAGGATGACAGATACAAAGCCCCAAGACACTGAGTTGGCGCATCTTACGGGTTCAGCAATGTTTAGTCTCTTGTGCCCTTTCCTGCCCTCCAAAGCCCTCATTTTGGAGGAGTAGACAGCTTTACGCCTGCACGGACAAGCACAAAGGGTGAAATGTGCTTTGTGTGCCTGGAGGGGGATGGGGGATGCAGGCTTTTCAGGGAGGATCCCGAGGGAAGCCTGCCTGGGGAGGCTGCCCACGGGAGAAACAGGGGCTGCGCTTTTAGCGAGCCTTGCCAACTTCACACCCCCACGGCCCATCCCTATTCCTGGATCCCACTCACCCCTCCCCCGACCACCAGCCTCAGAGTCTCATCTGTCTTCCCTCCTGTCACCCAAGCTGGAGCCACGTGGGGGAGGCAAGGGGATCAAATCCCAGGGCCGCCAGCGCCCCCGCCAAGGAGCTGGCACTTCATTACCTGCCTGCCCAGCTGTCTGCGGCCATCGATCGGCCCTGGCCTGAGTGACCTCGATCGATGGGCAGCATGTTATTTACTGGCTCCTGTCCCGAGCCAGCTGCAAAGAGGGGAAAGGGCTGGGCCAGAGTTCACAGCCCACAGCCGTTGTCTGAGGGCCTCATTCCCGAGGCAGAGAAGTCAAGCCCACAGCAAGCCTGGGGTGGGAAGGAAAGGAGAGTGGGTGGCAGAGGGCACTCTGGCAGGAGTCAGGGGTCCTGGGCCCAGCCCGGTGTGCACGGCTGCAAGACCTTGGCTGAGGTCTCTGGGCTTTCCCTCTCGGGGCCCCAGTGCCCTCTATAAAAGGATCTGAGGGAACCTACCAGATTCACCAACTCAGCAGCATGCAGGGGATGGAGGGAAACGAAGATGAGGCACGGGGCCAGGGTGGGGGCAGCACCTGTTCAAAGGGGAGCTGCCAGGCAGGGTGGCTCATGCCAGTCATCCCAACACTTTGGGAGGCCGAGGTGGGAGGATTGCTTGAGGCCAGGATTGGAGACCAGCCTGGGCAGCATAGTGACATCCTGTCTCTACCAAGAATATTAAAATTGTTTTTAAAAAGGAGTGCTCCACCTCCACTTCTGCAGGTTCTCCCAGCAGGCACGAGAGCCCAGCGCTGCTCCCACTTTGTGCCTCAGGACTTCTTTCCAAGCCAGCCCTTGTGATGGGGATCCAGGGAGTTCTAGGAAGGTAAACGCCCCGGACAGCCCTCAACCAATGGAAGACAGAGTTGGTGGACAAGTGCCCCAGTCTCTTCCTTCCCATGGTCAGTTCAGAGGCGTGGCTTCCGGTTCTGTCGCCAGACGGAACCGTTTCCACGGCAGTGTTGGCTCCGTCCTGCACCTTCCCGCTCTTCCTGCTTCCTGCTCAATCCACCACCTCCCTCGCTCCTGCTGCTGGGGCTCGCCTCCCAGACGCACAAGTCTGTCCTCGCCTTGGGCTCTGCTTTGGGGGAACCCAAGCCAGCTTGTGCAAGGGAAACTGCAAATGCAGATTTGGATGGGAAATCTGCCCGTTTTCAGTGGGAGCCTAACAAAACCAGTCTGAGAGCTGGTTTTGACACACAGGCCCTGGGTTTGCAGCCAAATACTCTCCAGCCCCTGCCGAGTCAGGCATTCTGTTCATGTCACTTCTCCAACATTTATTGAGCACCTAGTGTATTCACTGCACAGGTGGGCTGTGAGGAGGCTCAGAAACCAGCCAGGAAGGTAAACAACTGAGAGATGGCCCCACTGGTGTGCACACTCTTACAGAAAGGTGTCCGCAGCGCCACAGGATGAGGAGCCAAGCTGCGGAGCTCTGGCTCAGTAGTAGGGTAGTTGGTCCAGAGAGGCTTCTTGGAGGAGACTGCATTTGAAGTGGGCCCTGGCAGAGCAGAGGTCTTGGAGAGATGGGTCCAGGATTGCTGTCGGTCATTGCCCCCTACCTCTCTGTGGCGCTGCCCCAAGCTCCTTTGGAAGGTCAGCCTGGTGAGGACTACGTGATCCCTGTGGCTTCAGCTGATGGGACCAAGGTAGGCACCTGACCCAGGGCAGCCAATAACTAGTGAAGAGGCTGCCTTGCCCCATAGCTTGGCCTGGAATCTGCTCAGGAGCTTGACCTGTCCACAGCACGGTGCAGGGAGCGTTCACCAGTGGATGTGTGGAGGAGGGGCAGAGGAACGACTCGGGGAGGCCATGAAGGATCCAAGCCATGAGGCAGCACATTCTGTGGGTCACGAGTGAGCGGGAAGCTGGCTGGTGGCGAGAAGAGAGTGAAGCGCTGTCCAGAGGCAGTGGAGACCCCCCACCGTGTCCCTCGGGGGTTCAGAGATATGGAGGATCTGTATATAGAATAGGATAAGAGACCAGAAAATGTGCTGCGGCCAGATTCCAGGAAGTACTCCGGTCAGAGAGGTGCGTGCCCTGGACAGATCTGGCCCAGGGCAGAGGAGAGATTGGAGTGGGAGGAGGATAGTGGCAGAGAGATGTCCTGGGCCTAAGCCAGGTCAGGGGCGCTGGGAAAGCGGGCTCAGGCCCTCTGCTCTGGAGACCACACTGCCCAAGCAGAAGCATAGCACGTGTACAGGGGGTGGGACAGAGAGAACAGGGGCTGCTGTTTCCAACTCGGGCAGCCAGGACAACGGCAGGGCTATGGACCTAGGAGGAGAGGCTCGTTTGGGTTGGTTGGGTTTGGGCTGTGGTTTGAAGTTAAGACTGAAACAGGCAGTTGGAAGTGCTGAACTGGAGCCCCTGAGAGAGGCTGGCAGTTCAAACCAAGCTAGGAGGCATCCGTGTCGCGGGGACCCAGGGAGGATTAGTTCTCCAAGAGAACTACCAGGTTAGTTGCCCCACCACCCCACACTTAACCTATGTGCCCAAGAAACAAACTCGCAACTCACCCTCACAGCATCCTTGCAGCCAGAGATGACCGTGTAACATCCTTGGGCAGCTGAGCCAGCCCAGGACCCCCACCTCCAGACTTCTTGTTAGGCAAGAAATAAAACACCACTGTCAGTCAAGTCTTCTGACTTATAGCTGCTCACTTTCAGTGGATTCAGCGGCCAAGGGTGGTCCCGGAGCATTTGGAAAGCAAGAAGGTGAGGCATTCACAAAAGCGTTGGAGAGCTGGGGGTCTGGCAAGGTGGGTGGAGGCTGGGAAGCACTGCATGGCTAAGTCGAGGGGGTCAAAGTAGGTCAGATCACTGCCAAGTGCGCGGCCCTGTGCAAGGGTAGGCCCTGGGCGCGAGAGGTCGGCAGTCACCGGAGACTCATTAAAGCGACCGGAGTGAGCGGTGGGAGCTGGAGGCCGCGTGGAGGAGGCGAGGAGGGTGGGAGGTGAGGAAGCAAAGGCTGTGAGTGTGGAGTCCCGGCTCCCAGAGCTGCAGGGAAGGTTGGAGAGAGGTGAGAGCGTGCAGATTTGACACGGAGGCCTCGCCAGATTTCCTCCTGTCACTGCTCCCTCTCGACATGCAGATTACTATAACTCAGCTGGCCCCACCATGAGAGGCAAGGAACCCTGCGACTGTGCCAGGCTTGTACGATGCCGGGTCAGGGGCCGGGAGCAACTTGGAAAGCACAGGGTCTGTCCCGCTCATGCTCCAGCTGAAGGTGGAGGCCCCAGTGACTCAGAGTGAGGAAAAGGCCTGGCTCCTCTCCTGCCACCGAGAATTTCTTCTCCTCCCATGGCCCTGCTCATTCACACCAGCCCAGGCTAGCTGCAAACTAGAAAGGGATGAAGTGTTGGGGAAAGAGGGCCTTGGTGGGAAGAAGGCAGGACCTGTGCTGGCCCTGGCGTGAGGGCCTGGGGGCAGGACCAGGGGGTAGACATAGTGTCGGTGGACGGCCCCTTCCCTGATTTCAGCCAGGGTGTCCTGCAGGCCTCTTTGCTAGAGGTCAGAGGGAGGGTCCCTGCCGAGGGCATCTAAATCTGACCACACTGGGTACATGTGGACATGGGCCCCCTCGTCTCATTGGGTCCATGAGTATATGAATACCTGGGTATTTCTGCCTGGGGACATAAGCTCAAATCATTGTTCAGATGTCTGCACTGCCAGCTGCTCATGGGTTTGTGGGGATCTCCCTGCTATTCTGCAGATTCTTCATGCCAGCTTCTCTCTCAGGTCCAGCAACCTGACAATCTCCTGTCAGTCACATTTAGCTGTTATAAGGACACCTCCTCCTGGAAGCCCCCTGGCTTGCCCCTTCACCTTCCTTTTGCCTTATACAGACCCACACTGACACTCACCCAGCTGCAAATAACAGTTTGCTTGTTCCCACATGCACTAGATCAGTAGTTCTCCAACGTTTTGGTGTCAGGCGCCCTTTACACTCTTAAAAATTATTGAGGACCCCAAAGAGTGTTGGTTTATGTGGGTTTATCGATAGTTGTCATACTTGATATTGAAACTGAGAAACTTTTATACACATTTATCGATTCATTTAAAATAAACTCAGTTCATGTTAAGATAAGTAACATGTTTGTGGAAGATAACCATTTTCAAAAACAAAAGAGAGAAGAGTAGTATTGCTTTACAGGTTTGCAAATCTCCTAAGTGTCTGGCTTAATGAAGGACAGCTAGACTCTATTATCCGCTTCTACATTAAATCTCCTGCAATCTGTTGTTTGGGTTGAAGTAGATAAAGAAAATCTGGCTTTGCTCAGATATGGAGTTAGAACACAGGAGAATTCTACTGGCCTTTTCAGCTGTGGTGGACGTTCTTCTTTGATACTACACCAAACCTCATCAAGCAGTAGATGTTTGAGGGTTACCTGCAGTCTGGAATCTAAAACCTCCTCAACAAACTTTTCATAATCTGCCATATTAAAATTCAGCAGTCTATCTTATGCTCTGAATGGATCTTTACCCAAGCATGACTTTATAACATCATGCATGCATTGATCACTTGGAAATAAAACTCTTTGAAATACTAGGAAGCTGTCAAGCTCCTAGTAGCAAATAAAAGTTTTCCAAATTTCTAATTTTTGCTTGAAAGCTCAAATTTCTGTCCTTGGCAACAAATACTGTCAGTTGTTTTCCTTGAAGCAACATGCTCACTTCATTCATTTCCGAGAAAACGTATGCCAGATAACCAAGACCGAATGACTGTAGTTGGTCTACGGTTGCTTTTCGCAAGTAAAAATGGTGTAACACGGGGGTAAAAATGGCAATTCCAGCTCACAGCTCAAACAACCTCAAGTGCTGTTCTTTTACACAACCAGCGTTCTTCAGAAGTGCTTCTCATGTACTTCTCATTTCTCTACACGTAATACTAAAAAGAAGTATACTCATGGATAGAGATTTAACAAAGTTAATTATTTTGATTGATTCACCAAGAACGTTCATAATGAAACGGGTTTTTCTCTCTTGCCTGCAGGTGTGTGGTGGCGAAGACCGCCATGGTTACCAGGAGGGTCTGGTGCCACCACCTAGACCCTTGCTAAGCCACAGCACTTTGAAGCAGGTAGCTTTTGCAGCAACCGTGGCAAAGATGAACACGGTGAAAATGGCAGACAGCATCTTACTGTTATTAAGAAAAAGTTTTGGCCAGGCACAGTGGCTCACGCCTGTAATCCCAGCACTTTGGGAGGCCGAGGCAGGCAGATCACAAGCTCAGGAGATCGAGACCATCCTGGCCAACATGGTGAAACCCCGTCTCTACTGAAAATACAAAAATTAGCTGGGCTTGGTGGTATGTGCCTCTAATCCCAGCTTCTCGGGAGGCTGAGGCAGGAGAATTGCTTGAACCAGGGAGTTGGAGGTTGCAGTGAGCTGAGATCACACCACTGCACTCCAGCCTGGGTGACAGAGGGAGACTCTGTCTCCAAAAAACAAAGAAACAGTTTTGACCTCGAGGCCTCCTCCCTAAGAGGGTCTTGGGAACCTCCAGAGATTATACCTTGAGAACTGGGTCTCTAAAGGCAAGGACCATATAAACTTGTCCTGCGTCTTGGGGCAGAGGCGATGGCCAACACACGTGTGTAGAATATGAGTCAACACTGCTGAGCACATGCATGCTCACCACCACTCCGGAGGCAGACGCTTTTGTAATCATACCCATTTCACAGGTGAGGGCACTGAAGCCCAAAGAGAGCAGCGCCTCACTCTACGGCCTCACACTCTGTTAAAAACAGAATCATGCCAACCTCCAGAAGTGAGGTGGGGAAATGACTGCACTCCATAACCTCTCAAGTGCCCCTGGAAACAGGCAGCAGCTGTTCTCCTCCCTGGGCTTCGGTCAGAGAAACATGGACCCCGAGAGGGTAAGGGCTGGCCCAGGTCTGGAGCTCTGGTCTGTCAGGGTCCTGGACACCAGAGCTTTGGGATCAGCTGGAGAATGGGCCCACAGCTGCTGGCCCTGTGTCCCTGGTGGCTGAACAGCCCCTGCTACCCCACCCCCACCCCACCCCACCAGAAATGCCTCCCTTCCAAGCTGCTTCTTCTGGTCCCGGGACCCAGGCCCTGCGGTCCCATTCTGGTTGGGCTGTGTGGCTCCCCTCCCTGGGCCACCTGGACAGTGGGGTGGCGGGTGGTGGCATGGCGTCTCTGACCCCTGCCGCTCCCTCTGGCTCAACAGTGCTGGGCCCTCGGTGTTGTCCCCAAGGCTCCCTGAGATGGCAATTGCCTCCGGGAAGCGGCAGAGCAGGCTGTCAGAATCGGTTAACACACCAACGCCTCTCTGCTGTTTGCTGAGGCCCCTGGAGGCCCCGTGCTCATTTTTTTCCCTCCCAGAATCTCAGAAAAGTAAATAACCACCCGAGCTGCTCCAGCGGGTAAACAGCCCAGAGTTTACTCTCCTAATTGCCACCCCGCCCCCATGCTGGCTGCACCTGAGGGCTGGCGGTTCATCTGGAATTCATTTCCTTCCATTCCCCTGCCGCCCACTGCCCACCCACGACCCTCCCTGAGTTGGGGAAAGGTGTCTGCCATTTTGAGAGGTTCCAAAGGCCTGAGAAGGGCAGGGCCCAAGGCACAGAAGGAGCCGGCAGGCCTAGGGGGTGCAACGTGGGGGGCAGATGCGACCTAGAGCCAGCCAGGACCAGAGGACCCTCTGCCAAAAGGTGGCTCACACAGGAGCCACACCCCATGCCATTGTCCCTGGATCTCCCCATGTTCTCTCGCAGTGTGTCACTGGAGGTCACCTCCCACAGCCTGCCCTGAGTGCCTCTGCCCTGCTCTAAAACTTCTCCTTTCTCAGCCCCCAATCTCTGTCCCACCCTGCCCACCAGGGTCTGCACCCTCCTTGTTCTTACCTCCCAGTCCCCGTCCCCTGTGACACTTTTCCCACCTTTGGGTCCCTCTGAGGCCTGTCTACCAACAGAAGCACTAGTGGCTCAGACCAACTCTGCTTTGCTAAGGTCTGGGGTAGGGGTGCCAGGCTAGGCCCTGCCCAGGAGTGCAGGGAAGAGAGGCAGTCACAGCATGACTGAGAAAGGGCTCAATGTGCCCCTGTGCCCCATACATCATCCTTCCCACTTTACAAGTGAGGAAGCCAAGGCAGGCAAGGCTAAGGGCCTTACCTGCAGTGATGCAGCCAGTGAGTGTCTGAGCCGGACTGGACTCTAGGCCTTCCTCATGACTCTGGGAAAGACACAGCTGCAGAGCCTGGGATGCTCTGGAGGGAGCCAGGCCTGGACTCCACCCTTGTCTGAGCTATGTGGCCATGGAAGTGTCTGCTAACATCTCCAAGCGTCAGTTTCTCTCTCTTGCTCTTGTTTTTTTGTTTGTTTGTTTTTTAGGACAGAGTCTTGCTCTGTCGCCAGGCTGCAGTGCAGTGGCGTGATCTTGACTCATTGCAACCTCCAACTCCTGGGTTCAAGCGAGTCTCCTGCCTCAGCCTCCTGAGTAGCCGGGACTACAGGCCTGCACCACCACGTTTTTGCTCTGTTACCCAGGCTAGAGTGCAGTGGCCTGGTCGAGGCTCACTGCAGCCTCCACCTCCTCGGCTCAAGTGATCCTCTCACCTCAGCCTCCTGAGTAGCTGGGACTACAGGTGCACGCCACCATGCCTGGATAATATTTTGTAATTTTTGTAGAGACTGGGTGTCACTATGCTGCCCAGGCTGGTCTCAAACTCCTGTGACACCCAGGATCTGAGGCACAAGGCCGAGAGGGCGGCAGCTGTGGAATCTGACAGCTGCACATAAGGATGGCCTGAGAGATTAAGATTGGTGTGTCAACATCGCTGGACATCAGCAAGAGGCCAGGAGGCCGGTGGATAGCCTGCTGCAATGCCAGATAAGAGAACTTGCCTCCAAATCCCCAGGCCCAGGGTGGGGGGCCCCGGAGGCCAGGGGGATTGTCTGGAGACAGAGATGGCAGCTTGGAGCCAGGGCACAGACACAGGTTGGGAAGCTAGTCCGGTCCTGGGATGCCCGATGCTGGCAGCCCCCCAGGTGTGGAAGGTTCTGCCTTGGGCAGGAGAAGCCCCTGCCCAGGTTACAAGCAGGTCTCAGAGGGTTTATCATAGTGTGGATCAGAGAGCTGCCTATGTCTCCTGGACAGTGCCAGTGTCCCCTGAGATTTTCAGGCTTTGTGTTCAGAAACCGTGGTCATTGAGCAGATATGGGATGAGCACATATGGGAGGGTGGGAGCCGGGTCACTCATCTGCAGTATTGGCTGGCTTAGGCTTTCACGTGCAGAGGAATACGCTGCTATCTTGTGTCAGCTACTGCTAATTTGGGTCTGTACCATGTGACATCAATCCTATGTCCTAACTCCCAGAACCAGCTGTGACTCCATCCCTCCACTACCGGTTGGGAAGAGCAGGCACAGTCTCTACAGCAGACTCTTTATTTACATGTAATTTTGTATTATGATTCACTTTTTTGAGTAGCTAATACATGTATATAGTACAACATTTACAAGGTGGACAAGTTTGTAATTAAGACTACTTTGACTGGAATGCAGGCTATTATTGACAGAGGCTGAAGCAGGGTAGATGTTTATTTCTCTCTTACATGAAAATCTGGAGTAAGCGATCCAGACTACCCACCCACACTCCCCTCCTCCAAGTGCCAATATCGCAGATTAGTGACCCACGAAGAGTTTAAGGGCTCAGGGACTTTCCAGCTCACTGTTTCACCATACCTGGGTGTGTCCCCTTCTTCACAGTCCAAGACCGCAGCCATGACAGCTTTGTTCCAAGCAATGGGACAGAGGGAAGATGAAGAAGGGCCAAGAGCACACCAGGTGTCTTTTAAGGAACGTCTTCAGAAGCTGCCACTTGGTGCATCTATTTACACTCCATAGACCAGAACTTAATCACGGAAGCACGCCAAGCCGCATGGAAGATGGGGAAATGCAATTTTTACCTGAGCAGCCACCTTACAAAAGATGGACCATGGATAGTCCCTTGGCAGAGATTCTCCAGGAAGGGGCCAAGGGACGCTCTCTGAAGCAATGATAATGTTTTGTATCTTGATAGAGGTTGGGCCAGGTGCGGTGCCTCATGCCTGTAATCCCAGCACTTTGGGAGGCCAAGGCGGGCAGATCACTTGAGGTCAGGAGTTCAAGACCAGCCTGGCCAACATGGTGAAACCCCGTCTCTACTAAAAATATAAAAATACAGGCAGGCACCTGTAATCCCAGCTACTCTGGAGGCTGAGGCAGGAGAATCGCTTGAACCCGGGAGGCAGAGGTTGCAGTGAGCTGGTCATGCAAATATCATCTCTAAACATCTCTAAACAAACACAAAAAAGGAACTGGAAAAAAATGTTGAGCTCTAGTTGACAGTGCACATGCTGAATGTTTAGGGGTTAAGTGCACGGATGTCTGCAACTTACTTTGAAATGCTTCGAAAAATAAGATGAATGGGTGGATGGAGATATGTAGAAAAAAGACTCGTGAACTGTTCATTGTAGAATTGAGGTGATGGACAGATGGACGTGTTCTCTGTTCAACTCTTTCAATTTTTCCATTATGTTTAGAAATTTCCATAATAAAATGTTTGTGGAAAAGGTGTCCCCTGCCTCCATCCCATCCTCTAGCCATCCAAATCCTCCTACCAGTTTCTCATGTGTCCCACTGGCAACAAACTAGTTGGCAAAGGACACACAACAGTCTTTGTCTTACCCAAACACCGGACTGTTCCATGTTCTGTTTGTTCCTTGATTAAGAGAAACCCCTCATACCGCTAATCCCAGCACTTTGGGAGGCCAAGGCAGGTGGATCACCTGAGGTCAGGAGTTCAAGATCAGCCTGATGAACATGGTGAAACCCCGTCTCTACCAAAAATACAAAGAACAAGCTGGGCGTGGTGGCGCACACCTGTAATCTCAGCTACTCGGGAGGCCAAGGCAGCAGAATCGCTTGAACCCAAGAGGTGGAGGTTGCAGTGAGCCAAGATAGCGCCATTGCAGTCCGGCCTGGGCAACAAGAATGAAACTCCATCAGAAAAGAGAAAGGAAAGGAAGGGGAGGGGAGGGGAGGGAAGGGGAGGGGAGAGAGAAGGAAAGGGAGAGAAAGAAAGAAAAGTAACCTCTCAATTGAAATGTTGCCCATGAACTGCCCCAGGCAATCAAAGGAGGCAGCCTCCCTGCAGACCTCCCAGCTGCCCATCAGCCCCAGACCCTCACCCTCCTGCTCATTGAGTCCCACCGAATCGCTCATCCTCCACAACCCTCTCCCACCCACAATCTCCTCTTCTAAGCACCTTCTTGCCACCTCAGGGCCTTAAGAAACCCGGCTGGTTCCTTCCCAGTAAAGCCGCTAACCCATCTCCTGTTAACCCCTCATCCTGCCCCTGCTTCAGGATAAAGGGTGGAGGAATCCTCCTGCTTCCCCTGGGCTCTGGGTCCTCTTGGTTTCTTCCTGGTCTTGGTGTCTGGGCTTCCTCGCCACCCTTTCTAGTCGGGCCTCCTGGTGACCCGCTCCAGAGGAAGGAGCCGTGGACTTGGACTGGGTCCGGGAGCGGGTCCTCAAGGAGGGGATGGCCTGGTGAGGTCTTAAAAGGTGGGCAGGGTCTCCACAGGTGGAGACAGGAACTGCGTTCCAGGCTGAGCGAATGGGAAGCGGGAGGGAGCAGGCTCCTCCGTCAGAAAATGAGGCGGGTGTGGCTGCAGTGTCTGCGGGGTGGAGGCCACAGGGGAAGCCAGGCTTAGTGCCAGGGGCCTCAGAGCGAGGCTGGAGAGGACTGGGGTGGCCTCAGGGGCCCAGGCCTCGGTGCCTCTCTCCCCAGCGCCCAGGCATGTTGGATGCCAGAGCCAGGAAGAACAGACATTTTCAATTCTGAAAGGCGTGGCCAAAACCGCTCCCCGCCCCACCCGGCCATGAGGGATGTGGCAGCTTCACCCTCCCTGCAGCGAGGTTCCTGAGGCCTGCTTTGTTCATGGAGCTTCTGAACACGGCACTCAGGCATGATGCCTTGGGAATCAGGTATTGATTTTTCCTCCATTGAGTTTGCAGAGAAGCTTCGCTCAGTCCTCTGGTTGCTGAGGGCACCGCCCCGAAGCTCAGTCCCTGTGCCGCCTCCTCCCTTCCGCGCCCTCCTCCTGCAGCACCTTCCTCTCTGGAGGCTGCAGCTTCCCCACCCGTCACAGCCTTACAGCTCCATCCTTCGGGGTTCAGCCCAGGCACCGCCTTCTCCGGGAAGCCCTACCTAGCCCTCCCTCTGTGGGCTTAATCCCCACACCTAGCCCTGGCGTTGTTGCAACTTGGTTGGGCCCTGTCACTGTGAGCTCGTGCACAGAGGAAGGCGGGATTCTTCCTGCTCCTGCCAGCCTATCTTTCCTAATTAGGCACTGAGCTCACTGATAACTATTCAGCCAATAACCCAGTTTGCATCCTGCTGGTAAACCGTTATGTCTCCATGCTTCCTTTCAAAAGAGGACACAGCTGTCACGAGCCAGAATCTAAAGCCCATGGGTGGGACAAGTGGCCAGAGTTGTTTGTAAGTGCCGTATCTGAGGTGAGGGGCAAATCCAGGGACACACAACCTATAGATGTAACTGGCCTTACCTCCCTTTTGATGAGGAGAGGGAAGAGGCACTGAGGTTCTGGGGCTGTTTGTTTCCACAGCATAACGCAGCCTATCCTGACATCCTTGGTCACATAGGATGACAGCCACTGTCTCGTCTTTATATAGATGAGGAGGCCCGGGCGCAGAGACACAGGACAGCACATCCAGGTTCGCAGCACTCACCAGTCAGTCATTCAACAAGTATTTATCAAGCACATACTACGCCAGGCATGTTCTGGGCACTGAGAATACAATGATGAACAAGGTCAAAAGTCCCTGTCCTCAGGCAGCTTATAGTCGCCTGGGGGAGAGACAGACAGCAAGCACAAAAGCAACAGACGCAGGGAATGTTTCCATACCACTTAAGAAGAAAATGCAGTCAGGGGCTGGAGGCCTGGAGAGTGTGTGCCATTTTAGACAGGGTAGTCAGGGGAGGCCTCTCTGAGGAGGTGGCATTTGTGCAGAAACTAGAAGGAAGTAAAAGGATGAGCCACATAGGTTTCTGGGGAAAGTGGTCCAGGCAGCAGCAACAGCAAGTGCAAAGGCCCTGAGGTGCGTATCTATTTGAATCCTGAATGCTGAGGCTGGAACCAAGACCTGGGGGTCTCTCTTTCTTAATCTCCAGCAGCTAGAAAGAAGGATTACGTGGAACCAGCCGCAAGGGAAACAAGGCAGGCAGGCTGCCCTGGGGCCTCCTCCCTTTGAGTCCCTGCAACCTGCAGCCCCAGAACTCCAGTGCCAGTCCTGGCCGCGCCCCAGGCTAACTGGTAGCCACGCTGCCGCTGCCCGCCAGGAATCCATAGCACCGCCTTATTTGCAGGCCAAGTCCCCTGATGTGATGTGGGAGGGAGGAGGGGACTCTGAAGGTAGGTGCTCCACCCCCAAGCCCTGGGAGCTGCTGGTTAATGAGGTCTCTGCAGCAAGCTGGGAGCGCGGCCAAAGGCACTGCAGAGGGCTACAGGAGGGGAAGCCCCAGGGACTTCTAAAATGATGTCCCCAGGAGGCCAGCCGTGGGAGAAAGACATTTCGCCAGCAGGCCACCAGGGCCAGGTTAACCACAAGGCCACAGAGCCAGGCTGCCTGCGTTGAATCCTGGCTCTGTCACCCACTAACTGCCCACCATAAGCAAGTGAGTTTCCCTGTAGGTGATAAGATGGTGATGATAATAACAGGTTAGTGTGAGGATTAAATGAGATAAGTTCTGCAAGGTGCTTAGCCTATGACAAGTGCTATAAAAGTGTTTTTTAAATAAAAAGGAAAGTGCTTAGTAAAGTGTATTTTAAAATCACTCTCTCCCATGAAATTGTACTTAAAATGTTCAGGAGGAAAAGGGTTTGCCCCCTTTAAAAATAATCTGGCAAGAAACTGCTTCTGTCAGCACAAAATCAGGGATTGGGAAATAAAGCAGGAGTCACCAGGGGTTTATTCAGTTCCTTTTAGCACTTAGAGCCCACCCGGAAGTCTGTGCAAATAGGAAGAGTAAGCAGCCTGGGACAGGCCAGCCCTCTGGTTTGGGGCACCAGCCACTTGTCTATTCCAGCTTTCTGGACAGACATCACCTTTCTCTTCTCATCTCTTCGTTGCTAAGGTGCACTTTCAGTTTGCCCTTAAAAGGGACAAAAGTGTGCCTGGCACAGAGGGCCTCATGGGTCTGACCCTCTCTGGTTCTGTGTCCACATTGGTGAGATCAGTCTTCCCTTGAGGGCAAAACAAATGCCACTATTATTTATTGAGCACGTAATAGGTGCCCTGTAATGTACATTCTTCACGCCTCACATGTGTTCTTCATGCTGAGACCACACTCCCATTGCACAACTAGGAAAACCGAAGCTCAGGGAGGTTAGATGACTGCTCTGCGCAACTCCTGGCTCAGAGGTCTCCTTCCACCGAGCAGGCTTTCCTCAGGAGGGGTGCAGGGGTAGGACTGTGGCTGGGGGCCTCGTTGCCCCCTTGCCTCCTTAGCTCCTCAGATCTCTCTACCTGCCCCCTCCTCTCTCGTGCCTTGTGCCTGAGTTTCCCCTGAAGTGCTGCGGCTACATATCGAACTCCCTACAGCAGTCACAGGAATAGAAGTTAATGTCCACCCAGTGCCGGAGTGCAGTGGGGTTTAGAAGATGAGCCAAGAGGCCGGGAGAAATTAGGAGCTACCTTCATAGATGAAGAGGTGTGCCATGTTCCCGGACTGGAAGACTGAGTATTGGCAGGATGTCAGTTCTCCCCAAAATGATCTGTAGCTTCAACAAAATCCCAGTCACAATGCCAGCAGGTTTCTGTGGAAATTGACAAGCCTATTTATTCTAAGATGCATGTAAAAATGAAAAGAACCTAAAATAGCCCAGACAATCAGGAAGAACAAAGATGTACGACTTAAATTACCTGATTTTAAAACTTTCTATAAAGCTACAGCAATTAAGACACTGTGATATTGGGTTAAGGGTAGACAAATAGACCAATAAGAGAGGTTATAGAGAATCCAAAAATAGATCCATATATGTGGGTCAATTGATTTGCAACAAAGATACCACTGCAACTTTTCTATCCATGATGCTGGGTCAGCTGGATCAACTGGATCATACAGAAGAAAATGAGGCTTGAGGCCACCTCATAGCATAAATAAAAATTCTAAGTAGAGCATAGATCTAAATGTAAGTGATAAAACAATAAGACATCTAGACAAAGATTACAAGATAATATTTTCATGAGCTTGGGGTAGGCAAATATTTTTGAAACACAGAAAATACTAACTACATAGGAAACAATTGATAAATTGGGGTTCATTGAAATGTAAAACATCTGTTCATCAAAAGATACCATGAAGAGAGCAAAAATAAGCCACAGAATGGGAGAAGATATCTACCCACACATGCATCTGACAAAAACTCAGATCCAGAATATATAAAGAGTTCCTACAAATCAAAAAGGAAAAGACAACTCACTCAAAAATGGCCAAAAGCCTTTAAGAGGCACATCATAAAGCAAGGTATCCAAATTTTCAATAGGCTATGAAAAAGTGCTCAACGTCTTTGGTCACCAATGATGGAAAATGCAAATTAAGGCCAAAATACAAGACCACAATACAGCCATTAGAATGACTAAAAAGAGAAAGACTGACAACACCAAGTACTGGTGACGATGTAGAGCAAGTAGAACTCTTATACACTGGTAGGGGAATATAAATGGATACAACCACTTGGGAAAGCAACTTGCCTTTGTCTAGTAAACCTAAACATACATCAAATATATGGCTCAGCAATTCCATTCCTAAACACTACTCAAGAGAAATCAAAACATATGTTTACAAAAAGACATATGCAAGAATGTTCACAGCAACTTTACTCAGAATAGGCTGAAACTGGAAGGAACCTAAATCTGTATCAAAGGGAGATGAAATAATCATATAATGGAATACTACTCAGCAATAAAAATAAACAAACTACTCATATATCTAACGACATGGATGCATCTCAGAAATATTATACTGAAGCAATCCAGACACAAAATCATACATGGTTAACTCTTAGGGAGGTTAGGGTTTTGTTTTTGAGATGGTCTCACTCTGTTGACCAGGCTAAAGTGCAGTGTTGCCATCCTAGCTCACACTGCATCCTATACCTCCCAGGCTCAAGGGATCCTCCTGCCTCAGCCTCCTGAATAGCTGGGACTACAGGCGTGTTACATCCAGGTTCTTGGCATTTTTAACAAATAATTGAACAAAATGCACAAATAAAGCAAGGAAAGCAGAAATTTACTGAAACAAAAGTACACTCCACAAAGTAGGACTGGGCTTGAGCAGGCAGCACAGGAGTGCTGGTTACAGAATTTTCTGGGGTTTAAATACCCTCTAGAGGTTTCTGATTGGTTACTTGATGTACACCCTATGTAAATAAAGTAGTGGCCTGCAACCTGTCTGATTGGTTTGTGGAAAGCAACCAATCAGAGGCTGAAGTAAAGTTACAAAGTTACACTCCTATGCATATGAAGACTAGGCCCGTGGCCACTCTGAATGGGTGTGGGAGGTGACCAACCAGAAGTACTTTCAATTTCTCATCTGCCATGCAGAAAAGGAGGAGGGATTGCAAAGGGAGTAGCCTCTGGTCCTTTTGTTGGGTGTGGAAAGTTGGGGTTTTCCTTTGGATTCGGTTCTAGGGTGTCAGCATGAGTTGGCCTTAGGTTTCCTGGCTCTAGACCCTATTCTCCTGCCTCAGGTGCATGCCATGATCCCCCACTAATTTTTTAATTTCTTTGTAGAGATGAGTCTCACTATGTTGCCCAGGCTGGTTTCAAACTCCTGGGCTCAAACAGTTCTCCTAACTCAGCCTCCCAAAATGCTAGGGTTACAGGTATGAGCCACCGCACCCAACCAGGGAGGTTAATTATTGACTAGGAGGGGACATGAGGAAACTTTCTGAAATTCTGGAAATGTTCTATACCGTGATTTGAATAATGGTTATGTGGGTGTATACATGTGTAAAAATTCATGTGGTGGTAGACTTGATATTTGTGCACTTTACGTAATATAACTTTTTTTTTTTTGAGAGGGTTCTTGCTCTGTCTTCCCAGGCTGGAGGGCAGTGGTGCAATCACGACTCACTGCAGCCTGACTTCCTGACTTCAGCCTCCCAAGTAGCTGGGGCCGTACGCCATCATGCCACTAATGTTTGTATTTTTTGTAGAGACGGGGTTTTGCCATGTTGCTCAGGCTGGTCTCAAACTCCTGAGCTGAATCGATCTGCCTGGCTCGGCCTCCCACAGTGCTGGCATTACAGGTGTGAGCCACTGTGCCTGGTCAATATGCTACAATTCGATTTTTTAAAATAATATATTAACAAGAAAGGAGAGAAGCTATAGACGCTAAGGCTCCCGGGGCTCAGGTTCTCTTCCCCAAAACTCAGGGAAGCCCAGGCAAACCTGAGAGCAGAGGAGGGTATGTGCCTCTTATGACTCCTTAGCCCTGTTCCACCCACCCTCCATTCACAAGAAAGGGCGAACGGCTCTGAAATCGGAGAAAGACTATTAAGTGTTCCATCTGGTGCATAGCGCTGGGCTGTCTGATCCTGAGGGGCTTCTGCTTTTCATTGCTTCTAAGCTCGTTTACAACTTGGTAAATTGCACAAAACTGAGGGTAAAGCAAAAGGTTCTTGTCCATAGAAATGCTCTTGAAGTTTGTCTGATGGAAGTGCCATTGGCTATTGGCTTGTAGATATGGCCTGTTTTTCGTCTGCGTGCAACTTCATTTCCTGGCAGACTGTAATGCATCTGCTCTTCGGACTCTCCTTTGAACTGGTTGTAACATCTTGCTGGTTCCCTCATTATACAGTAAGCTAAAGTCTTTGACATGTATTAGTTTTGTACTTGCATGAAAGTCATAATCTCTTTAACATTTTCTTACCCCAATTCCCTTTCTACCTCTTTCTCTAGATATTTCAATGTCTGTTTCACACGGGGTCAGCAATTCTACGGCTCCCCGACTAGGGACTACTCAGAGAAGCTGAGTTCCCTCTGCCTTGGGAGAAACAAGTTTTGTGTTGTTGTTGTTTTTGTTTTGTGAGATGGAGTCTCGCTCTGTCACCCAGGCTGGAGTGCAGTGGTGTGATCTGGGCTCACTGCAACCTCTGCCTCCCGGGTTCAAGCAGTTCTCCTGTCTTAGCTTCTCAAGTAGCTGGGATTACAGGTACATGCCACCATGCCCAGCTAATTTTTTGTATTTTTAGTACAGACAGGGTTTCACTGTGTTAGCCAGGGTGGTCTCAATCTCCTGACCTTGTGGTCCGACCACCTCAGCCTCCCAAAGTGCTAGGATTACAGGCGTGAGCCACCGCGCCCGGCCACAAGTTTTGCATATTTACAGACACTGAGCCTCTCCCACACACCCTTTCTAACAGAGGAGTCCCTCGATTGCGATCTTCGTGAAGGCCAAAGACTTGTGGGTCCTGCTAAGCATGTGTTGAAGTATTTCTGCCGGTCCCGATATCTTTGTCCCTCCAAACTGCCTGATCCCAAGGTGGGCCAGAGGGAAGGAAGGGGAGGGGCTTCGAGAGGAGGCCAAGAGGGAAGGTGACTCACCCGGCCCTTGGCTCAAAGAGCTGGGTGTGTGGAGACAGAGGAAGTGGGGCTGACCCCCCTGTTGAGGCAGAGCCTGGGGAGCCCTCGCGGGCTTAGGGAGGCCATGAGACCCAATCACCTTCCTGAATCTTCAAAGGCAGCTTTTTTCAAGGAGGGACACTGGACAATTGCTGTGCCATGCTGAGCACACAAAATCAATGGTGGCTGCTAATGGAGGGTCTGCTGCCACCACGGGTGCTGGGCTGCCACCAGGGTGCTGTCCTGGGCACTCCGGTCTCTCCAGCTCCAGAAACTGCTTCTTCCAAAACCCAGGCTAAGTCCACCATCCCTCCTCGCATCCCCACTTCTCCCAGCCCTATGTGCCCATAAAGGGCCTCTCTGGAGATCAAAGCAAAAGCCAGAGGCTTCAGAGGCAGTGAGAGGGCTTGAGGGCAGAACTGAGGGAGCACAGGGGGCTGAGGGGGTGACTTTCAGGAGGCAGAGAGGCAGAGGCAGAGAGCAGCTGTGGATGGGAACAGGAGGTGGCAGCCCTGCCCCCACACATGTCCTGCTTCCCAAAGCCTAGAACTCAGAAGGAAACCCCTGGAGACTTTCGCCTGCTTTGTCCGTTTGGTCCAGCAGTAATTGGAAGGAGCAGCTGCAGGAGGCCAGGACCTCCTGGGCTGAGGCTGCTCTCAGAGGATAGAGGGAAAAGGAGAGACCAAGGCTGGGGACAGGGCCCGTCCTCCTCCCCTAAAACTACCACATAAGGGTCATTCAGCTGGACACAGTAGCTCAGGCCTCAGCATTCTGGGAGGCCAAGGCAGGAGGATCACTTGAGCCCAGGAGTTCAAGACCAGCCTGGGCAACATGGTGAAACCCCGTCTCTACAAAAAAAAAGCACACCAAAATTAGCCAGGCATGGTGGCACACACTTGTAGTCCCAGCTACTCTGGAAGCTGAGGTGGGAGGATCGCTTGAGCCCAGGAGTTCAAGACTGCAGTGAGCCGTGATCCCAGCACTGCACTCTAGCCTGAGCAACACTCTGTCTCAAAAAATAAATAAAAGAGCTGACACTGATGAAGACACAGCTAGTAAGTGATGGAGACAGGATTCAGACTCAAGTAGCCAGCCTGGCCCAGTTTCTGATTTCTGTCATTTGAGAATGTGGGGACCCCAATCATCACTGAATGTTCCACAGGTGTTTACGCAGGACCCGCAAGTCTTTGGCCTTCACCAAGATCAGTCTAGGGACTCCTCTGCTAGGAAGGGTGTGGGGGAGAGGAGGAGAGGTTTCTCACATCGTCTTTGTCTCACATTGTGTCTATAAACACGCAAAACTCCTTTCCCCCAAGCAACCTAGGGAGAGTTGAAAATCCTTCTCTGCTGTCTCAAGTACGGCTCTTGCTCAGCCTCAGCCTCACCCTAATCCTGAGGAAGGTATTCGTATTGCTTTTAGAGAGGACAAAATGAGGACCTTGCTCAAGGTCTCACGGCAAGGAGGGGGCAGACCTGGGATTTGAACCCCGGGCACGATGGGGGCCTTTCAAACCCCAGGGCCACGCAATAACCACATCTGGCAGGGCAGGAGGGAGGTGGTTTGAGATCAAAGGTGGGGGGCAGTTCAGTCGACACATCAAGCCGCCTCCCCCTCGCCCCCCAACTGGTTTGCACACTTGTCCAGGGAGGGTTCAAGAAGAGTTTACGAGCTCTTGGAAGACGCTGCGTGTTGGGAGGAGACAAGATAACTAACCCTCCCGGGTGTGGACGAGGGCCATGACCACGGGATGGGGAGAGCTGGAGGGGTCCAGGAGCTGAGGGGCCTTTCTGCAGCGTCTGGGAGCCAGGTTGGGAGGGGCGGGGCGGCTTCGGCGGTCTCCATGGCGACGCGAGGGCCGCAGGGAGAGGCCTCTGCGGATCGATCTCGTTCTAGTCACACTCAATCCCGAGTCAAAATGGATATTTTTAACGCGTCTATTAGCTGCTTTGAAAATGCAAATTGAGTTCAGGAGAGACATCAGCCACCATAAGAAAACAATGTGACATGGCCCAGACCTTGTGGTGGGGGGAAGGGGACACCCAGGGCAAGGTACCTGCAACCAAGCCTGAGCCTAGCCTTGGTGAGGGGAAGAGAGGGTGGCCTCTCTCCAGGGCCTTTACGCCTCGCCAGTCCCCAGGGTTCGTGGATTTAGCTGGAGTTGTGCGCCAGCTCTTCTACAAAGTTGAGCAACCTGCAGCTCAGTTCCCCTGAGGGGCACAATCCCGGAAGGCTTCCTGAAGGAGGCAAGATTCTAAGGGGCCTTTGAAGACGTACACTCAGCAAATCCTGGACTCTGGTGAAAAATAAGACCCAGTGAGCTTTTGCCCAGAGCTTTACAATTAATAAAGGATTCCCTGGTTCACTTTAAGTTTAGTCCTCTTAGTGACTGACGATAGGAGCAGGGTAATTAGGAGCCCATTTTACAGTTGAGGAAACCAAGGCTGGGAGGGGGCCTAAGGATAAGAGGCTTGTTGCCAAGGTCATTCAGGCATGGTCAAGGCCAGAATTCCCAGTCTCCCTTAGGGGAAGGAGCTGAAGGAACTCGCCTGGGCCACAGGGCTTGGGGAGCTGAGGCCTGAGTTGGGATGGTTGGTGCTGGGGAGTTGGGCTGGCCTCTCAGTCAGGTGTCAATTGAGGCTAAGGAGGGCTCTGGAGGAGGTGGGGGGTGGGAGGAAGAGCTGGGGTTGGGGGCTTAGGTACACAATTACTTTCCTCTTCTGTTGTCATCGTGTCTGGAGACTTCTTTGCATATGCAAATAAATGCATCCTCCCACAATTACACAGCAATCAGGAGCAAATTACCTTCTTGCTGTTTACTTTCAGCGTCCTTAATGAATCTGGTTATTAGACGATTAATGAAGCTTGTTTGGTGAGAAATTCATAGCAAGAATGGACAAGGGGGTGTGTATGCGTAAGGTGTGGGAGCAGGGAGGTATTGCCTTTACCCAGAAATAGAGACAGTCCCAGGGTTTCCCCTCAGCACTCTCTCCTTCTCAGCCTCGCTGGCCCCTGTCCTCCTCAATTTGTGGCACATCCCCCAGCCCCACCCCACCTTTCCCCATCCCACCATTCCCAGCTTCCTCTTATAGCCCATCACCTCCTCCATGAAGCCTCTGTGGATGGGAAGGCAGCTCTTAGTGTTCTCCAGAGCCCCTTGAGGGGGGACTAGAGTCCCAAGCAAGACCAGAGGTCTAGGGTCAGCCCCAGGCCTCCCACTGCCTTTAGGGTCAATTCCAGGTCCCCTGACTCCCTCTCCTTCCCATCCACTGCTCTGCCCAGACTGTAGCCAGGCAGTGCTGCAAAGTCAGCCCTCACCCTCCCAGTCAAAAGGAACCTCCCACAGCCAGTGGGCCAAAGGGGTGTGGGAGGTTCCCTCTGTGGGTATGAAACCACGAGGCCCAGCTTGAGGGATCACTAAGATTATATACATTTTTAATTTTAGCAGTGATGGTCTGAGCCCCCGCATTCTCATGCTAGCAGCAGTCCAGCATTTCTGGGCACCCCAGGACAGTGTTCATGTCCCACAGATCCAACCTTGGGTCATTGTAATCTGACTTTTTCTTTCCACCTGCTTTTAAGATCTTTTTAGGTTTCTGCAGTTTCTTTCTTTCTTTCTTTCTTTTTTTTTATGGTCCACTGGGAGGCAATCTGCAGTTTCACTATGATCTTTGTAGGTCTGGATTTCTTCTCATTTACTCTGCTTAGAATTCTTTCTATTTCCTTCCAATAATTTATCTTTTTTTATCATTTCTGAAAAATTTCTAATCAACACATAGTTAAATATTGCCTCTCCCATTCTCTCAGTGATCTCCTTTGGAATTCCTAGATGACATCTGTTAAACTCCTCTTTCTGTATTCCATATTTTTATTCCTATTGTTCATATTTTTCTCTCTGTGCTGCATTATAGCAATGATTTCTTCATATTTGTCTTCCAGTTCACTAATTATCTCTTTGGCTGTATCTAATATGCTGTCTAACCCATCTATTGGGTTTTAAATTGCAACATTATCATTTTCATTTCTGTCTGTTTGTTCATTTTCATAATTTGCCTGGTTATCCTGATAGCATCTTTATTTCTTTAAACATTTTAAACATGTTACTTAAAAAAGAAATATTGTGGGCCAGATGTGGTTGGCTCATGCCTATAATACCAGCACTTTGGGGGGCCAAGGTGGGAGGGTACTTGAGGCCAGAAGCTTGAGACTACCAACATAGTAAGACATAGTGAGATCCTGTCTCTACAAAAAAGAAAAAAATAGCCGAGCATGGTGATGTGAGCCTGTCATCCTAGCTGCTCAGGAAGCTGAGGAAAGAGGATCACTTGACTTAGAAGGTAGAGGCTGCAGTGAGCCAAGATCACACCACCATTGCACTCCAGCCTGGGTGACAGATGGAGACTTTTGTCTCTAAAAAATATACCACACATACACACATACACACACACACACACACACAATGGATCTGATTATTCCAATATCTTGAGTCTTGAAGGTCTACTTCTGCCCATTGTGGTTTTTACTGACTCACTTGTGATCTGTTGCTTCCCTGTATGCTTTGTAATTCTGTATTGTCAACTCGAGCTTAGCTGGTCTCTATCCATGGGAATCCTGTTTAGCAAAAGTTGAAGGTGTGTCCCTCCCAAGAGAATTTGCTTTTGCTTCTGCCAGCCAGGTGGCTAGGTGCTACCAACACACTTGGAGTTAGTTCCCACTACCTGGCATTTCCTGGAACACACGTAGTGCAAATATTTATGGAAACCCCCGTGTGGTCAGGCTTGATTACAAAATTTAAAGAAGGCTTTTTTTTTCCCCACAAAGAGCACATGCCAAAATAGACAAATGTTCTTATCACTTCCCTTTGCCACTGAATGGATGTTTTTCTCTATCCTTCCACAAAAAGTGTAGCCTTTTGAGAGTCTTTGTTTTTTTATGGAGTTCTCGATTACAACTCTCCACTGCCCTGGGCCCGCAGCCCTTCTTCCCTGTGGGGCCTTTTACCAGCAAGCCTCTAGGCCTGTGGTTTGCCACCTGGACAGTTTTGTCCCCCGGGAGACATTTGGCAAAGTCTGGCAACATTTCTGGTTGTCACACTAGAGGAGGAAGGTGCTACTGGCATCTGGTGGGTTGAGGCCAGGGGTGCAGCTAGACATCCTCCAATGCACGGGACAGCCCCTCGCAACAAAGAATCATCAGGCTCAAAACGCCCGTCATGCTGCTGTTGAGAAACCTGATCAGGCTCTTGCAGAAGCATGATCTGCAAATCACCTGAGGCCTCCCAACAGCTTCCGAGTCCCCCACTCAGGCTCCCAGCAGCCCCTTTATGTTTGACACCCTGAAGGTTTTCCTTGTATTCATTCATTTATTCATTTTACAAACCCAGCCATGTATTGAAAAAGAATGGTTGTTTCGTTTTATGGAGCGCTTCTGGGTGTTCTGTGGGTGGCGATTCTTTAAGGCACCACCATCCCTTGCGCCTGCATCCTCTGCTCTAATGTTTACTGCTCCAGCTCTCCTCTCTTTGCCTGGCAACTGCCTTCTCGATTTCACCCCCTCTCCCTGCACCAGTGTGCAGCTGGAAGCCCAGAGCATGTGCTCCGGAAGGTTTGGGACACAGTGAGCAGGGTCTTGAGAGTGTGTGACCTGCCTACCGGCAGCAATTGTTCTTGAGACTCACAAACCCACAAATCCCACCCTCCTTGTGGCCAGTGCCTGATTCCACAACCTCCTGCCTCTCCAGATCTCCAGGTCTCTTCACCTCCCTGGCTCACAGCCTCAGGGTGTCCTCTCCCACACCCTGCTTCCCATCCGTGGCCCTAGACCCAAGCAATGCGTGCTGCAGGAATACTCATTGCTTCCTGTGGAGTCTGTGTCAGCCTGGTTCACTCCAGCCCACACAGGGTGCTCCGTACTGACTTGTTGAATGAATAAATGGATGATTGAATAAATGAATGAATGAATGAGGACTGGCTCTGGGCCCAGGCAAGGCAGTCCTAATAACTGAAAATACATTTCCGGAGTCTGGTTATTCAAGTCAAAGTGACACCATGTTGGGACAGCCACAGTTGAGTCTAACTGCACATTTAGGGAAAAGGATTCCCCCAGTGCTTCGAGGGCGCAGCTGGGATAGAGACGCTCCCAATTTGCATGACTAAACAGCACATGGGCAGACTGCAGCATCTGCATTGTGATTTGCGGTGACTTTTCAGTTTCCTCTGCAAACAAATGGGGGTGGGCTCTGGCTTGCTTGTGTGTAACTAAAGGGCCCCACCTGGAGTGAAGAAAAAGCAAACAGAATCTGTTCCAAATTAGTTCGTTCTGCACCTCCAGAAACATAAACTTTCAGCAACCCCAGCTGCCCTCTCTCCATAAAGCAAAGCAAGGTCTCTGTCCTCCTAATGGTGCCTAGGATTTCAGGCATTTGCTCCATTCATTCATTCATTTAATAAATATTTCTAGGACACCTTCCATGTGCCAGGCATGGTTTCAGGGTTCAGAAGTTCAGTAGAAAACGGGCCAGGCGCAGTGGCTCATGCTTGTAATCCCAGCACTTTGGGAGGCTGAGGCAGACGGATCACCTGAGGTCAGGAGTTATAGACCAGCCTGGCCAACATGGTGAAACCCCGTCTCTACTAAAAATACAAAAAATTACCCAGGTGTGGTGGCAGGCACCTGTAATCCCAGCCACTCAAGCAGCTGAGGCAGGAGAACTGCTTGAACCCAGGAGGCAGAGGTTGCAGTGAGCCGAGATGGCACCTGTGTACTCCAACCTGGGCAACAAAGCAAGATTCCATCTCAAAAAAAAAAAAGAAAGAAAGAAACGAGCAAAGTTCCTACCTGCGCAGCGCTTCTGTTCTGTGACACAGTAGTACTGTCAGGCAGCGATGAATTCTAGGAGGAAGGATGAAGCGGTAGGTGCACCATGCAGGGATGCAGGGTGGGTGCTGTCTAAGGTGGGCCAGTCAGGAAATGCCTCTCTGTGAAGACAGCTTAGCTCAGCAGAGCACACCAGAATTAGGGGGAAGAGTGTTCCCTGTTGAAGAAACAGCAGCTGAGTGTTTGGGAAGAATGAGGAGGCCCAAGTGGCTGGAGTGAGACAGGGAAGGAGATGAGGCTGGAGAAACGCCCAGGGACTGGGGCCCGCAGAGTCTCACAGGCTGGGCCAGGGCTTGGAGTTTACTTAAAGAATGATGGGAAGCTGTGGAGGGTTTTCCCTTCAGCAGGGGTGTGGAAGGATCCACGGATATTTCACAGGATCCCTCTGGCTGCTGTGTGGGAGTCTGACTGGGGACCAAGAGCTGAAGCGGGGATCCGTGGTGGGGGCCCCTCAGAACCCAGGCTAAGGATGCGGGATGGGACCATGTGCAGACAAGCTGCTGAATTCTGGAGGATGTTAAGGCAAGGCAAGGGCAGCTGCAGACACACTGATGAGGAGGGTGAGGAAGTGGGAGGAGCCAAGGTTGGCCCCAACGTTCTGC
The DNA here is from genome assembly GCA_963573385.1 of Cacajao melanocephalus. Lineage (NCBI taxonomy): Eukaryota > Metazoa > Chordata > Mammalia > Primates > Pitheciidae > Cacajao > Cacajao melanocephalus. The sequence goes on from CAUYLG010001355.1 coordinate 104,803, forward strand.
CCATGAGGGTGGACGGTCGTTTTACTGAGAGTAGGAGGGGAGAAGGAGTAAGTGGAGGCGGTGTCGGGTCACCTAGAGGTGCCTGGCAGAGCTGGGGTAGGGAGAGGGCCACACAGGTCAAGTTCAGGTGCAAGGGCAGGGCTGGAGAAGCACACTTAAGAATTGGAACCACGGGACCTGATGGGATACCCCAGGGAGCAAGCGCAGGACAAGCAAAGGATTCTGTGGTCTGAGCCTAGAGACGCGGACACTTCACAGGTCACCATAGATGCGTGTCAGGCCCCATCCTGCTTAAAGCTTCCCGGTGGCCTTCCCGTGGATGACTAGGGCCCAGCCTCTCCGCCCTCACCTCCTTCCACCCTCCACCCCAATCACTCTGGGCTGCCTCACAGGCCTCCTTCAGTTTCCTGAACTTGCCAGAACAGACCCCTTCCCACCCCAGGGCCTTGCACATGCTATCTCCTTTCCCTAAAACACCTTCTCCCGCTCTTTCCCTGACTTCTTCCTTTTTCTTTGGGTCTCATCTTAAGTGCTGCCTCCTCAGATGGCCTTCCCTGACTCCCCATTCTAAAGTAATCACACACATGCATAAGCGCGTGCACACACACACACACACACACACCATTATTTCCCCTCAAGAGACCTTGTCCATTTCTTTCAAAGCACTTATTACAAACTGTCATTATCTATATATGAGTGTGTTCATTTGAGAAATGTCTGTCCCCCCTCTTCCCCACTTGACCGTAAGCTTCATGAGACAAGGAACATTAGCTGTTTTCACCACTGTGACAGTGAGATATTTGTTGAATGAGTGACTGGGGAACCGATACCAACACTGGTTGATTGTGTGCTATGTTCTCGATACCGTACCAAACGTTTACATACCCAACTGTAATAGCCATCATCACTGCTCGCCAATAGCTCCAGTTCTCCTCTTCTAGGCACATAGGATTACATATCCTCATCCCCCTTGAGATGTGGCTGCAGGGCTTGCATTGACAATGAAACATGAGAGAAAGGACGTCTGTCGCTTTCAGGTGGAAGCACGGAAGAGCCAGCGTGCATTCTCCATGTTCTCTTCCCCTGCCAGGGAAGCCATGCGTGAAGGTTGGAGGAGCCTGCTCCATCTGCAGTTCCTGAGTCACTATAATGAGCAGATCCCCCTCCCTGGACCCACACAGATAGATACTGTGAGTGAGGAAAAACAATCTTGTGGTTTTAAGCCACTGAGAATTTGTGACAGTCACATGCATAACCCAGCCCACAGTGCATTCATTTAATTCTTCCAGCAACCCTGTGACATGCTGTGTGCACCCACTGCTCAGAACCATTCAGTTAACACATATTGAGTCCCCACTAGAAGGAGGCACTGACCCCACAAAGAGAAATAAGATCTGGCCCCCAAGAAGCTTATGGTCTGGAATGCAGAAATAGCCAAGAAAGCACAATAAAATGCAGTGTAGTGGAGGTACAGCAAAAGGAGAATCTTTTTCCAAAAAATGTTTATTACTATTTTAGAGACAGGGTCTCACCATATTGTCCAGGCTGGTCTCAGACTCTTGGCCTCAAGCAGTCCTCCTGCCTTGACCTCCTGAGTAGCTAGGACTACAGTCTCATGCCACTGATCTTGACCGAATGGTGCCCATTGTCCAAACAGGTAGAGGTGGAGGTACCAGAAGGGTACCTGGCACAGGGATCAGCCTACACAAAGCTCAACACTGGTGGAGAATCAGTGGCACGCAGGTACATTGGTTCAAGTAGATGCTAAGTTGCTCTTACAGACTCTCCAGAATATAATAGCTTCAGCCAGTTAGAAGTTCAGTTCTTCCACATGTAACAGCCCAGAGCTTGGTACTTCTAAGCTATAGTGTGGCTCTGCCATCCCTTAAACTTGACTTCAGTCTCTGAGTTCAAGATGGCTACTCCCACTCCTGCCATCACATCTGCATTCCATCAGGAGGGGAGAGGAAAGGGTTGAAAGGAGTACATGGCCATTCCTTTTAAAGATATGACCTAGAAGCACTAGTCTTCACTCTCCTGTTCTGGCAGCTCCACCATCCAGTCATCCACGCCAACACGGCCCTACTCCACCTGCTCAGTTATCCTCTACATCCAACTGAGTCCCTCGTCCCCAGGGCCCCATCTCTCACCAAGCCCGCAGCACTGGCCTCCTAACAGGTCTCTCAGCCTCCAGGCCAGACCCTTCCAACCCACCACCCACAGAGAGGCTGTCCCAGTTCACAGCTCCAACCAGATCACTCCTTTCTTAGAAGAAAGCCCAGGCCACTGGGTGTAGCCCACAGGCCCCTCCCCTCGACCTTGCTCGGCTCTTCGGCCTCATCTCTCAGCCCTGGAGTGTTCATCTTCGTCTTCCCAGTATCTCTACTGGGTCTCTCTTCCCAAATACACTGTTGATCATCTCTGTCCTTTGCTCATCTCTGAAATAGCCTTCCCCGTCTCCATTCCACCGGACAGACATTTAGGGATCAGCTCAGGTTGACTCCCTCAGGAAGGGGACTCAGAGACCCTCTTCTGAGCTCCCGGTCTGTGTGGCCACTCTCCTCTTTCCCAAATTGTACAATTGTTTCTTCAAGCTAGTTGCTCCACATCTCCAAGAACTGCAGTATTTCCGGCTCACAGTAGTGCTTCAAAAACAATTGAATGGACAAATGAACGGTGGAGGCAGAAGCCAACCAGGGTGTCTTAGGGAGGCAGTGTGGAGTGGAGGCTAAGGACGAGGGCTGGAGCCAGACTGCCTGGGTTCAAATCCCAGCTCCACCACCTCCTGCTGTGTGCACTTGAGCAAGATATATAAACTCTTTGAGCCCCAGTGTTTCCGTCTGTAAAATGGGAACAAAAAGAGTACTTCCCCTGTGCACTTGTTGTAAAGATTAAACAGTTCAACACGAGTAAAATTTAAAATAGTGCCTGGCACTACGTTAGCCCTTCTTGTTATTAGACTGAGGCAGTGAGAAAGCTCAGGTGAAACCAAGCAGGGGAATGGCCTGATGGGATCTGTGTCCCAGAAAGACAGGAGGACACGCCCACTGCCAATGGAAATGAAGGGACGGGGATATCTTAGTCAGACTGGGCTGCTGTGACAAATGACCATAGACTGGGTGGTGTATAAACAACAGAAATTTACTTCTCGCAATTTTGGAGGCTAGAATTCTAAAATCAGGGGGCCAGCATGGCTGGGCTCTGGTGAAGGCCAACAGCCACCTTCTGTTGTATCCTCAATGGCAGAGAGCAGAGTGAGAAGCAAGATCTCTCAGGACACTTACAAGGGCACGAATCCCATTCCTGAGGGCTCTGCCCTTGGGACCTGATCTAATCCTAACCACCTCCCAAAGCCCCCACCTCCTAATACCACCATTTCGAGGGATGAGGTTTTAACATGAATTTGGGAGGACACAGAGATTCAGTCTGTAACAAGGGACCAGATTTATCTTCTTGTCTGAAACAACTAAAAAAACAAACAAACAGATAAAATACATGGAACCGTGGTTCTCAGGACATTAGACATTAAGCGGTGAATGACAGGGGTCCCTAAGAGATGGGAAACAGATGTGAGACTACCATTGTCCCACTTAGTGCACAGGGAGAGGGGACCCAGGCAGAGCAGACCGAGCTGGAGCTCAGGGAGGCCGAGAGGGCTGGAGATTACAGGTCGGAGTGCACCAAGGAGAGACGGCGAGAGAGCGAGCCCCCAGGCCCTCCTGGAGCTCTCAGCTGAATACTGCTCCATGCATCAGGTTCCAGGGAGGAAACTGTCTGAGGCTGATTAGAGAGAACGATCCCTGGAGCTCACACATGATCCACCAGCCAGAGTGGAAAACTGCATCATTCACAGGGTGCAGGCTAGAGAACCCACAAAAATTTGCCTCGGAAGTGGGGCACAATTAGCCCTGGACTAGATGCTGCTCTGGTCCTGTGCAACAAAGTTGAAAAGCAAGACCTGAAAGGATCAAATCATGTCCAAGTAACTTAACCGCATTCCAGACAAAGCTCAAGAATATTTCTTTGTATACAAAAATAATCAGCACCCAATGAAGGAAAATTCACAATGTCTAGCATCCAATCAAAAATTACTTGGAGCTGGGTGTGGTGGCTCACACCAGTAATCCCAGCACTGTGGGGAGGCCGAGGCAGGTGATCACTTGAAGTCAGAAGTTCCAGACCAGCCTGGCCAACATGGTGAAACCCCATCTCTACTAAAAACACAAAAATTAGCCAGATGTGGCAGTGTATGCCTATAATCCCAGCTACTTTGGGAGGCTAAGGTAGGAGAATCACTTGAACCTGGGAGGTAGAGGTTGCAGTGAGCCGAGATTGCGCCATTGCACTCTAGCCTGGGCAACAGAGCAAGACTCCCATCTCAAAAAAAATAAATAAATAAATAAAAAACTTGGTATACAAAGGAGGAGGAAAATGTGGCCCATAATGAGAAAAAAAAATCAATCTAGAAATGACACACGATAGAATTAGTAAGTAAAGATAGTCAAAGTTATTATAATTGTATTGCACATGTTCAAGAATCTAAAGGACAAAATGAATGAACTTTTAACTAGAAACATGGAAGACAGAGAGAAGATCCCATTGCGCTTCTGGTGGTGAAAACTACAACGCTGAGATTTCCAGAAATGCATGAGATACAATTAACAGCATATTGAATACCACAGAAGAAAAGGTTGGTGAACTCGAAGACACAGCTATAGAAACTACATAAAATGAAACACAGAAGAAAAAAGGCCAGGAAAAAAATGAATAAAGCATTATTTAGTTGTCAGACAACTTGGAGGCCTAATGTATGAATAATAGAAGCCTCTGAAGATGAGCAGGTAAAAGGGGTAGACGGAAACATTCTTGAAGAAATAATGGCCAGACATTTTCCAAATATAATAAAAGTTTTGAATCCACAGATCCAAAAAGTTCACCAAAATCCAATTAAAAGAAAAACAAGGGCCGGGCGCAGTGGCTCATGCCTGCAATCCCAGCACTTTGGGAGGCCGAGGCGGCCGGATCACGAGGTCAGGAGATCAAGACCAGCCTGGCCAACATGGTGAAACCCCGGCTCTACTAAAAATACAGAAATTAGCTGGGTGGGGTGTCTCATGCCTGTTGTCCCAACAACTCGGTAGGCTGAGGAAGGAGAATCGTTTGAACCAGGGAGGTGGAGGTTGCAGTGAGCCAAGATCTCACCACTGCCCTCCAGCCTGGTGACAGAGTGAGACTCCATCTCAAAAAAAAAAGAAGAAGAAGAAAAGAAACACACACACACACACACACACACACACACACACACGACACCAAGGCACATCCTAACCAAATTGCTTAAAGCCAGTGAGAAAGAGAAAACTTTAAAAGCAGCCAGAGGAAAGAAACATGTTATATACAAAAGGACAGAGATAAGTATGATGGCTGATATTGGGATGCTCCTTGGGAACAATGCCATGCTATTCAGATAAGACAGGGAGCAACACCTTTAAAGCGTTGAAATAAAGGCTGTGCCGGGAGCTGCAGTGGCTCAGGCCCTTTCTCCTGGCGCATAAGGAAGAGAGGCCAGGAGTTCAAGGCCAGCCTGGGCAACATAGAAAGCTGTCATCTATATATATGTGTGTATATATATAAAGGAATAAAGGCTGAAAGCTGCAGCAGGAGCTGGGAGACAATGACAGCCATCCAGGGGAGAGAGGTGATGAAGGCATTAATCCAGGAGGTGGCCCTGGGCACGGAAGCAGGCAAACAGAATGTTGGGGATTAGCAACTGAAGAGAGAGGTGGGAAAGGGGCCTAGAATAAGGCACAGGTTTCTGGCTTGCATGGCTGCGGTCACCAAGATGGGGATCGTGGGAGACAGGAAGAAGAAGACTTAAGAGGTTTGGAAGCTGGGAGAGAAATATAAATTCGGCACTTGTTTGATGGCATATTAGTTAGGATAGAGAAAGCTATAACTGGCTGGGCGTGGTGGCTCACACCTGTGATCCCAGCACTTTGGGAGGCTGAGGCAGGCAGATCACGTGAGGTCAGGAGTTCAAGACCAGCCTGGCCAACATGGTGAAACACCGTCTTTACTAAAAATTCAAAAATGAGCTGGGCATGGTGGCGGGCATCTGTAATCTCAGCTACTCAGGAGGCCGAGGCAGGAGAATCGCTTGAACCAGGGAGGAGGAGGTTGTAGTGAGCCAAGATGGCACCACTGCACTCCAGCCTGGACAACAGAGTGAGACTCCATCTCAACAAAAGAAAAAGAAAGGAAAAGCTATAACTTAATAACAAACCCTGAAATCTCAGCATGTTAGCATAAAATAAGTTTATTTCTTATTTATAGAAAGTTCATCGTGGGTTGACAGAGGCTCTCCTCCATCTGGTGATTCAGGGACCCAGGCACCCTCCATCTTCTATGCCGCCATTTCAACGTGTGACTTCCCAGGTCAGCACAGCAAGAGAAGATAGACATGGAGGAAGTACCCAAGCCTCAGTCCAGAAGTGACTGGCATTATTTATGCCCACAGGTCATTGGCCAGAACAGTCACATGACCTTAATCCAACTGCAAGGGAAGTGGGGAAATGTAGGAGGACATGAGATATCTGGAAAGCTCTGAGGCCATGAATTTCATGAGAGAGGACATAGAACTTTTGAAGGGGCAGAAGAAAAGAGTTCCAGGCCTGGAGCCTCAGAAGGAGTCCTAGCATTTGAGGAGTGGGTGGAGTAAAGAAGCCCAAAACCACAGAGGAGGGAGAATCTGGGTGGGAGGAGGGCCACAGAGAGCCTGCTGTCCTGGAAGGTAAGGCTGCCAAGGTTCAAGGGTGGGGCTCACATCGTCTCCCCATCTCCTGTGCTCGTGCAATGATTTTGTAGTCTTGAAATCATTTTCAGCAGATACTATTATCTCTGTTTCATAGAGGTGGAGACTGAAGTTTGGAGAGCTAAGAGGCTCAGGTACCCAAGTTACAGAGACCTGCAAGAGGACAAAACCAGGGTCTCTAACCCGGCTTCTCGGTTGGCCTTACCTGTGCGTGGCCCCAGATCCTGCCTGTGCCTCGACCACCTCCGTGGGTTGGATGAAGGTGGATCCTTACCCCAAGCTCCTCTGCCTGCTTCCCCAAGAGCATCTTACAAGCTCAGAGAGAAGAGTCTTTACGAGGCCCTCTGAAAACCGTACACTCCCCTAACTCCAGATTGAGGGAAGCCAGGTGATGAGGATGCGGGGTGGGGGTTTCCGAGGCCTCTCAAGTCTAGACAAGCATCCTGACTCTCCAGACCTGTTTCCTCTTCTGTTAATGTGCATGACGAGGAACAGTGGATGGTCTTTGGGGCCCCACCCCGCTTACCCCTCGTTCTATGCTTTCTTTACCTATGAGTGAAGGCATGGCGGAGTGCAGGGCTGGCAGGCCCACCCTCGTTGGTCCCCTCCACCAACAACCTCCACTGTTCTCCACCCTCCTCCACTGCTCCAAATGTTAACAAACTGGGCACATGGGAGGCTGAGGTGGGTGGACCGTGAGGTCAGAAGTTTGAGACCAGCCTGGCCAATACGGTGAAACCCTGTCTCTACTAAAAATTTTTTAAAAGTAAAAAAAAAAATTAGCTGGGCATGGTGGCGTGTGCCTGTAGTCCCAGCTACTTAGGAGGCTGAGGCAGAAGAATTGCTTGAACACAGGAGGTGGAGGTTGCAGTGAGCCAAGATCATGCCACTGCACACTAGCCTGGGTGACAGAGTGAGACTCTGTCTCAGAAAACAAAACAAAACAAAAAAACCCTCTTCCTCCAGTCACAGACAATCTGGGCTGGGGAAGCCAAAGGAAGGGCTTGATTTGCATACTCGAGCCCCTCCCCAACCCCCTAGCATGTGCACAGTTGCCATAACAACTGGCCCCAAAAGACTCTTCTTGGCAGTGGCCTCCCCTTTCTGCACTGCTGGCTGCTTACCCAGGCTCTGAGCACTCAGAGTTCAATCCTTTATTTTAAGGATGAAGAAAGCGAGGCCCAGAGAGGGAAAGCTGCTTGCCCAAGGGCACACAGCAAGTTGGTGGCAGAGCCTTACCTAGAATCCAGGTCACCCGATTTCCACTCCAGGGCGCCTGTCATCCTAGGAAGGAGATGGGGGTCACTTTCTACCCAATGACAAGCGTGTTACATCTGTGCTCTCCTCAGGCCTCTGGGGAAAACCTGAGGAAGCTTAAGTGAAGAAGTTGACTTTGGGCAGAGACTCTCAGATATTGCTGAGTGCTAGGGGGTGGGGATACAGCTAAATAGGCTCCTCTAAGTATCCATTCCAGCCCCATCTCCCTCATTCACTCATTCAGCAAACACTTGTTGTATGCCTGCTACATGCCAGGTACTGTCCTAGGCCCTGAGAGTCAGCTGTGATGAAACAGAAAACAGCCCCTGCCGTGGTGGGGCTGACAGTCTGGTGGTGGGTGGGAACTATGAGCAAGCCCACTGAATACAGGATGAAGTCTGGGGCTGAAGGGGCCTTCAGGAAGCGGAGGAGGGCCTGCCCTTGAGTTCGGGTAATGTGGGAAGCTCTTCCAAAACCAGATCTTTTAAAACTTACCTGTCCCCTGTCCCACACCTTCAGGGCAGCTGGTGTCTTGATGCTGAACTTCAGTATGGTTGCCGGCTGGTTGATGTGTTTTGGGAGACCATGCCTTGGCTCAGAAGCCTGAGGCTATAACCACAGAATTCTGGGCACTGACGCTGGAGTTGGGAAGATGTTTGAGGGCAGTGGACTCCATCAAACCATGTGGGCAGCTGGCCGGCCTGTTCCAGCTGGCCTGCAGGCTTGGAGAGTGATTTTAGATGCTCCAGGAATGATCACCCACTGGCACTCACCAGCACCAAAATCATGACAGAAATGCATCTCCTGGTGCAAAAAGACAGCACTTCACCTCAGAGTTAGAAAGAAGAGGTGCCCTGACAGGAGATGCCAGTTGCCCTGCAGTCAGCAAACCCTTTCCTAGGAGTGGAGTTTGGTTTAACTCTTTGTTATGGAAATTTTCCAACATATAGGAAAGAGAGCAGGATAAAGACTTCCCATGTGCCCATACCCCGCTCAAAATCATCCACTTTTGGCCACTTTGGCTTCAGCTCTGCTGCTCCCTGCCTACTGTACTTTGAAGCAAACTGGGGCTGGTTTTAGAATAAAAGGAGGAAGAGGTGCCCTGGAAGTGAAGTGGGTCCCACGGGATAGCTGCACCCAGAATGGGGGTGGGGGTCCTGGTTCTGCGGATGGAGTAAGAGGAGGTCTGGCTGAAGGAGCCAAACCCCATTTCCTGCACCAACCCCACCTCCCTTTGTTTTATCCCTCCCCCCGCTTTTTCCCTCACTCGCAATAAAAACATAATTATGGGGCTTTATAGAAAAAAAGGCAAATTATGGTGACATGCTTTAATTATCCGCCGCACAATGGCGGGCTGAATTACACAGGCAGGGCCTTAGAGGTTACCTAAAAATAAAGCAAGAAGCCTCATCAGATGCTAATTGCTGCTTTTGCCAACTGAAGTGAGATTCTGGTGCCGAGTGACATTCAGTGCTGGGTTGGGGGCGGGGGGGTGGGTCTGAGCCCCGTGAGGCTCAGAGTGCCAAGGCCAAGCCCTGAGGGGCAGCTGGGACCATCCAGGGCAGGCAGGAGGACAGAAGGAGCCCTCAGTGCCAGGGGAGTGCCTCTGTCTCCCCTCCCTGTTCAGTGGGCAGATGGAAACCCAGGACTGGGAGGTGGACCCAGTGAGGGTGTCAGAAAGAGGCCACCCAGCCTCCTGCAGGCTCAGCATCTTCTCAGGGGCTCCCCAGCACCCCTTGGAGGGCCTGGAGGCTGAAGTGGTGTGGGGGTGGCTGGCATGTGGTCCACTGAGCCCTCTTTCCTGCCTGGCTCTATGCCTCTGCCTCCACGCCTCTGCCTCCACGGCCTAAGACGATGGGACAAGAGAGGCCTGTGATGGCGAGACGGGCGGGGCAGACCACAGGACATTAGAACTCAGAACAGCCCCACTGAGCCGAAAGGGACCTGAGACTCCAGCTTGCCCTCTGCTCCTGCGGCTTGTCTCCCCAGGGTCCTAGGAGTTCCACAGAGGTGCCCTGTGCATCCAGCTGGCCTGGAAGTTGCTGGGTGCCTGCTCAGGCTGGTAGCAGTGCAACCTTGGGCTTGAGCCCCAGGCAAGCTCAAGTGGGCACTGTTGCTCCCTCCTGAGTTCACAGACAAAGTCTGGAACCACACCTGGCCCACTTGGCTGCACAGCCCACCTGCTGGGGAGCTTTTAAACTGTGCCCACGCCCAGCCCTCCCCGCAGAAGTTCAAGTCCAGTGTTCTGGAGGGGCCCAGTATCTGTGTAAGTTCCCCTGCTGGTTAGAAAGCATGCCGTGGGGTGGGATGGCCACTAGCCCAATCCCTTTGGACACTGAGGAGGCTGAGGCCGCGGGGGTGAGGACATACCCCCTGCACACAGCAAAGGTCTCCAGGGGCCGCTGGCTCCCTATCCGGGGCACCAGGGACCCTGGACCCCCTCCCCACCAACATCTTGTTGAGATCTAACATTCTGAAGATACTTAGCAGATTTCCCTGGGTATTAATAATTGAGGATGAGAGCAAAGGTGAGCAGCCAAGCCGCCTGGGAAGGGCCAGGCATTCCTCCCGCCATGGGCATCAGGGGAGGTCCCCCCGAGGCCAGCTGTGGGCCCCAGCCCCGGCTGCACTGGCCCGAGCCTTCTAGGTGATGGACCCGAGACCCCGGCAGCACCCACCCTCCCAACTGCTGCAGGTCTAGCTGGCAAAAGTCTTGCTGGGGCCTGGTTCCCTCCCTTTCACCTCAGGCCCACAGAGCCCACCCACACCTCCACACCCCTGGCTCAGATGCCCAAAGTCACACCCACCCAAGGCTTCCCTCCTCCACCCACCTCATTCTCACAGTCATTTGACTTTGGGACACAGTCTGCTGTATCTCCCCCTCACGCTGGAAGCTGCCTGAGGGCAGGGCTGTTTCTCTCCACTGGCAGGGCACGGGTAGTCCCTGAGGGCCCCTCCTGAGAGCCAATGGGCAGCATCCCCCTTGAAGAGGTGATTCTCCCTTTAGAACCTAGATGGGGCCCCACAGATGTAGGGGACCTAGCCAAGTCCTGGGCTGAGCATCAAAGCCCTGGGCTCTGGGCCTGCCCTGGACCTAGCCTTGGACCTCAGAGCATCAGTCATTTCAGGAGGGACATGAGCCACAGAGCAGGCAGGGTGCCCAGGCTGGGGTTGCTGCCAGAGTCACCCTGGGGGAGAGCTGGCTGGACCCCCTTCTGCATTCCTATTACCCTCCCCTCCACTGCCCTGGAAGCTTTTGGCAGATACCCTTGATCTGGCAACCTAGTTCTACCTGAGTGGGCTGGAGCACTGGGTGAAATCTCTCCTGGGCAGTGGTGGTCTTAGGAACCATTCTGCACAAGCAGGATGATCAGCGAGACACTTCCCTTCCTGTCTCCCTCGCACAAACATTTATTGAGCATCTACTAGGTGTTGCACACAGACCCCAGGGTAGAAGAGACTTCCTACGCACAGGTGTGAGATGCCCAGGCCAGGAGTAAGAGTGGGATAATGGAGGGGACATAACACCTGGTGTGATTCAATGTCCCAGAATTGAATTGGGACATTGAATTCGATGTCCTCACACCCAGTCCCTGCCCACTGTCCAGGGTTCCTCCAGTCCCTTCCACTGTGCCCCACAGCCCTGTCAGCTAGTCTGGAAGTAGGAGGGGGTACAGGACCTGGGGGCAGGGCAGGGGCGGGGCAGGGGCGGGGCAGGAGGGGGCGTCACAGGCAGCCGAGTTCCAGCTACTGCCTGTGGCCTCGTTGTGTCACTGGCTCTATGATTTACCCCTGGCAAGGCCCAGCCCACAAGTGCTCCTGCTTCCCACATCCCAACCTGCCAGGGAAGCAGGCTGAGCCTTCTCAGTGATTGTCTGAGGCCACAGGCCTGAAACAGGCATCCTCACAAGCCACCGGGGCCGAAACAGACGATCAGACACTCAAGACAGACAAGCATGTGCTTGGAGGCACCGGGCATGCACACAGACATGCAGCCAACACAGCCACGCAGCCACGCCTGTGCCGTGCACTTGTGGGCCCACGTGGACACACACCACACACTGATCTCCAGGACAGACGCACATCCTCTTAGCACCAAACCTGGAGACAACACAAGCAGGCGGGGACGGCTGTGATGCTGGCAGCCCCGGAAGCTAACTTCTCAAGAGGATTTCCTGGCTGGAAGGAGAGAGGTGCAGGTTATGGGGGGCTGGGGCAGGAGGGCAGTCCCAGGTGTGAGGGGTGTGAGACAGATGACAGGCAGGGCAGAAACGTTACCTCCCAGGGCTACAGGGCAGGGGACAGAGCATCTCCCTACCGAGGGGACTACCAGGTACTGATTCCTGGAACTTCCTGCAATGTCCCTGCCCCTTACCTGGAAACCTGGCCCCTCCCTGCCCAAGGCCTCTCCACACCACCCTAGATCCCAGCCTAGGAAGCAGTCTCCACGGCCCCCAAGCCTTGGGTCTCCACAGCCCAGGTCCCGCTTCCCTCTATGTCCAGGCCCTCCAGCTGCAGGCTGAGCCTGCGGTCCCGTGGCAGGACCCTCAGTGGATGTGGAGCCTGGGTGCAAAACCATGTGTTTCTTTTTATTAGAAATGTTCTTGGTATAAAAACAATCATGCGCTACACGTTGTCGTCAATAACCATCACCAAACACCCAGGCACTGAACTCCGTGTGGTCGGCAGGAGGGGCAGGCGGGCAGGCGGGCAGTACACACGCAGACGGGCAGGGTGGGCGAGCAGGCTGCGGGCCACAGGGACACACATAGAGGCCACCAGGAGGACGCAGCACTTGGCAACACACTCGAGATTTGTTTTTGTTTTGGCTTTTTTGTGTTTTGATTTTTTTTCCTTTTTTCTCTTTTGTGACATGGAAGGTTTGGTGAATCGGGGACGGGTGGCAGGGAGAGCAGAGCAACGGCTGCACAAGAATGAAGCTGAGGAGGACAGGGAAGAAAACGGCAGAAGAGTGACACAGGCGGGACCCAAGAAAGCAGGAGAAGCTGAGGACAGAGAGGATGAGGGAGAGGAGTCAGAGGCAAGAGCCAGAAACGACACACGGAAAAGCAGCCAGGTACACCAGAGAGGGGAAAGGTGAAACAAATTGATAAGAGAACAGAAAGACAGGGCTGGAGACAGACGGGGGTGTCGCCAGCAGCACAGACAGACACAGAGGGAGGGAGAGGTCTAGCACTGGGGCCCACATGACCTGAGCCCCTGTGGTTTGGGGCCAGGAGGGGCAATGGTCCAAGATGCAGGCTCTTGTGATGGCCTGGCACTGCCCCGGGTCCTTGTCCTCCTGTCGCCCACCCGGCTTTCCCAGGTTGCCAGCAGTGACGGCCGGGGGCTCTGCTGTCCTCAGCACCAAGCCACGTCCGTGGGTGCCCACGGGCAGGCAAGACATCAGCTGGGCCCTTGGGTGTGGCCCTGGCCCGTCACACCATCCACAGGGTCACGGCTCCTCCTCCTGCTCAGCTCCGTGGCCTCGCTAGATTGCATGGTTGGTGTAACTGACGTAAGTCTGTTTGGTGGCCAGCGCTGGAAGGAGAGAGAGCAGGGGTACCCAGGAATCAGGGGCTGCTTTTCTCAAACTCTCCTTCCACACGGGCACAGCCCAGCACAAGAACCTACCACAGCTCTCCACCTCTCATGGCACCCAGTCCTGAGCTGAGCAAGCAACATCACCCCAAAGTGTGCACCGGCCCTGCCTGGCCCATCCAGCCGCTTCTCCTGCCATTCCCAGCCCCCCATCCAGGGACTGGCCCATGTTTCCCACCTCCACGCCTTTGCCGGGCTGGGCTTGCCTGGAATGCCTTTCCTCTTCCCTTTGCCACTCTAGAGATGACGCCTCCCTCTAGCACTCCCTCCCAAAGCCCACTCCCGTGTGAGGGTCTCCCCAGCATGGGGCCCCTGCCACCTCCTCATTCTACCACACTTCAAAAGAAACCTTCTTTATGACATCATATAACCTTAAAATATTATCAAAGAAAAGTCTTTCAGAAGTTCAACAACACACATTTTGGATACGCACACGTAAAGAATATGCATTAAACTACAACGTGGTCTAGGGAAAGAGAGTGGGGAATGGGGACAGAGGAAATAAATAATGAAAACCAGAGCAGGGCCATGCATGGCTAGAAACTGAGGCATGTGATTGACTCAGCCCTCTGCCGCACGCCCAAGGAAACACAAGTCCCCCAGGGCCGCACGGCCCTCTGAGCATCTATCCTTTCTACCTCTCGGCGCCCCTGTCTCCCTCAGTCTCGAGCCCCCCTTTTCTGCTCCTGTCCCTCTGGCCCTTACTCCACACTGGGACTGGGGTGGGACATCAGGGTATCTCCCATTCCTGTCCACAGCTGAATGATCAGCAGCTCTCACGGGCAGTGTGAGTGTCCCCCACTCCTCCAGAGTGCAGACCCCACAGCAGTCTACTGAGGAAACCAAAGAAGCATCACTCAATTCGACAGATGAGGATCTGAGGCCAGAGGGGTGAAGGACCTGGCTAGACCCTTGGTTTTGTCTTGTCTAGCCAGGGTTTAGGGCTCCCTCAGCGGCCTGGGGGCCAGTTCGGTGGTGGTAATCAGGGCACTATTGCTGCCTGGGGCAGGGGCTGGTCTGCAAGTGTGGAGAGAAGCAGTGGTGGGAGAAACCAGCTGCCCTTTGTCTTAAAGCTGCCCTGACCCTAGGTCGGGGTCTGTTGGCTCAAAAAGGAGGCACATCTGCCAGATGCATCCAGGGGCATCAGGTCTGGAGAAGAGGAAATTGGGGGACAAATGTGGTTGGTGGTCTTCAAGTTGTCCCCCCAGTCCTCTCTCCTCTGTTTCACTGGGTGCATGACTCTGAAGAACTGTTTCCCAGCCTCCCTTGCAGCTAGATGAGGCCTTACCTGACTGTGCCCTTCCTCATGAAATATACATGGAAGGACTGTGCAACTCCCATGTCATTCAATTAAAATGAGTCTTTCCCCCATGCTTCCTCTCTTTTCCCTTCCATGAGCAGAACAACCATTGAGGTCATCTAGCCTCATCTTCAGGGAGCCAATGGAGAACAAGATGGAAGGATCCTGGGTCCTCACTCCCACCCACCCACCATGTCCTATTACAGCAGAAACCAACATCTGTCTGATTTGAGCTGCTCTGTTCCGGGACCTCTTTGTCATAGCAGCGTAACTAGAAGCCCACTAACACAGGCAGGATTTTGGTGTCCAACTCTCAGTCTACCACATGTGGAAGCAGCAAACTAGCTGGGGACAGGGTGAGCAGAGGGGTCCACCATGGGACCAGTGGGGAGGCATGAAGGTCAGAGTCCAGCTCAGTTAAAGGAAGAACTTTCTCCTGGCCAAAGCTGGATGGAGTCAGTGTCCTATGAGCTCTCTGTCAATAGAAAACTCCAAGCAGATCATGAAGAATCATGTAGCCAGATAAGGGTGGGCAACTTTCATGGCTTAGGTGCCACCTGGACAGGTGCCAGCAGAAGAGAAATGGTGCCAAAAAAAAGAATAAGAACAAACATGGCACCTTACAGTTCATGAAGAATTACCACCATCTCTGAAATGACCCATGTCCTTCCAGGGTGCTGGATGACCAAGAGGGCCGAGGGACCACGGGACAGGGCAGCTTGGATGGGGCAGCATCCAGGAGGTGGCCTGGGATGGCAGGAGGTGCTGAGAGGGAGATCAGCACAGATCAGCACCCTGGGGGCAGGAGCCAGATTCTAGCTGCAGGGAGGCCTCACACTCTCTCTGAGCCTCAGGCAGCTCCTCCCCTTCTTTGCTGAGCCTCAGTTTCCCTGTCTGTAACGTGAGCAGGGCGGCCCTTTGTGCCTAGACTACTTCTTCTGAGGGGCTTCCAACTGCACCCAACATCTTCACCCCATTCTATCCCCCATGGCCAAAAAAAGAGCCGCAGTGGCTATGCGAATCACTGCAGGTCAGGCTGTTGAGAATCAATTTCCCAGGGCGCCATCAGCCCCTCGGGGAACTGATAAAACTCAGCTTCCAAGCCTGTAAAATCCATCAGCAACTCCTGGCTCAGAGGTGAAAAAAACTCTGAGCAGCCACAACGAAATTTCCAGACTGCAGGGGACTCCAGGGGCAGCTGCAGGCTAGAGAAAGTGTGGAAAGGAAGGACCACAGGGCCTCTGCTCTCCTCTAACGCCCGACCTGTCTACCCTAGAAAATCCAGCTCACAGGTTCCAGAAGTTGGGGGGCCTTTCACCCAAGCCTCAGTTTCACCATCTGGAAAATGGGAGCCAGAGTCTGCCCAGGGCGTCCACAAGCTAACAGTGAGGCTCCAAAGGAAGAGTTCTGGCCAGAAGTCAGGAGACTTAGGGTCCAGTCCTGCCCGAAATGCTATGGGGGAATCTCAACACACGCCGTGTGGCCCTCCCAACAAACTGACCTTCTCAGAGCCGAGATTCTCTCATTTGTAAGATGGGGTAACAATAAACACCACACAGGGTCAGCCAAGAGGTGAATAGAAACACTCCTTTTTTTTTGTTTTTAAGATGGAGTCTCACTCTGTTGCCAGGATGGAGTGCAGTGGCACGATCTCAGCTCACTGCAACCTCCGCCTTTCGGGTTCAAGCGATTCTCCTGCCTCAGCCTCTTGAGTAGCTGGGACTACAGGTGTGTGCCACCACACCCAGCTAGTTTTTGTACTTTTAGTGGAGACAGGGTTTCACCATGTTGGCCGGGATGGTCTCGATTTCTTGACCTCGTGATCCACCCGCCTCGGCCTCCCAAAGTGCTGGGATTACAGGCGTGAGCCACCGTGCTGGGCCAGAAACACTGTTTAAATCCTGCAACATTCTGGGCAGAAGGACAGGGCTGGAATCACTCCAGCAGTGGGGACAGAATGGGGACATCAACACTCCCGGAGCACCCTCAGTGTGAGGGGAAGGCCAAAAGGTGTGGGCTGAGGCCCCGAGCCCACCCAGTGCTGACGACAGGCCCTGGCTGCCGGCTTTCAGTAGCCGGAGGCTCAGATAACAATTAGCCAGGCAGCGCTAGGCGCCAGCTGACAGCCCCCATTTGTCGCCCCTTGTCTCCGCACCCGCAACCGATCTGCCTGCAATCAGGCCCCTGAATTATTTATTCTGTTGTTTGTTTAAGGATACGTAGCCCACCAGTGACAGAGTGAAAAATGTCCCTGCTCCACAGGAGTGACACTTTCCCACTCCTCCTGCTCACACCCCCTCGGTCCGGCTGTCCCCAGAATCAATCACCTGGCTCCTGCCTGGTGCCTCCATGGCCCCTGTTGTCACTGAGCTGAGAGACAGTGGGGCACAAGGTGCTGGCCACTGGCCTTCACACAGGAGATGGGGGAGAGGGGCTCCCCCTTTCCCTACCGTGGACGCCCCTAAGACTTTCTGTGGGGAGGATGCCAAGGCCTGCAGAGGGTCTGGGTGACCACAGACCCCTCAGTTCTTCCCAACTCCAGAGCAGCTGGAAGTGAGGCCTGTGGGGGCCGCCCCACAGCCTGGAGGCCCCCAAGCTCCTCCTGGGCAGGAAGCAAGGGTCTGGGGATACAGGGTCTCCCTCCTCAGGCCTCCACACCCCTCCTTCCCTGGCAGGAGTGGGTAGTTGTCCCGTATTCCCAGGTGACTGGCTGGAGCAAAGGCAGAAGGCAGGGCCAGTGCTGAGCCATCAGAGCTCTCTGTGAGGGCCCCACCCTTTATGGGGCCCCCTGGCCTGTCACAGCACCCGCAGTATCAGCCTTTGGGGCCAGGATGTCACCTCTGGGAGGAGCTCTCAGGAGCACTAGGGAAAAGCCCGTGTGACAGACCTGCTTCTGCACGTGGCAGAGAGGGTGCCTTGAGGGAATGGGAATTGAGAGCCGAGAAGGGAAGTCTCCACAAGAAGAAGGAAAACTGGGGCGGGGTTGGGGTCCCCACTTGGGCAGAAAGGCCTGATCAGGGCATCATCTGGGGTTTCTGGACATCCAGGAAGACATAAAAGTCCAAGGGTGGGAGTCCCATGGGCCCCTGTGCCCCTTCCCAACTCTGTATGGGGGCCAGCATGGCACCCAAAGGGAGCCCCAGAGTCATAGGTGGGGGTGGGGGGAGGAGGAGGTCTGGAAAGAACCAGAGGTCACAGGGGAGGGAAAGGGGGACATACAGACATCAGGTGTTGATCAGAGACGGGGAGGGTGTCAGAGCCGGCATACTCTCCACAACAGAGGAGCACGGGCTGGCTCCCAGAGGAAGAGGGGAATTGGCAAAGATGGTGACACTGCCCCATAACCAGCCCTGGAGGGACCTATCCTGGCCAGCCCCAGACCGCAGGCCTGCCCCCCAGCCACCACGGTCCCTGCCTGGTGCCCTTCCCCACCACAAAGCCTGACCTTCTCCTGCCAGCTCTCCTCAGACAATCCCTGGACAGGTGGCCACCTGAGTGCCTCAGTAGGCAGTTCTGTGGGCCCCTCTGCCTCACCCTGCCCCTCACTCACCGGTCCTGGCCAGCCCATGGCCCGGGTCCCCATCACTCAGGTGCCTGCTAGGAGGTGGCTGGACAAAACCAAGCTGGGTGCTACAGCTGCCCTGGGCCCAGGGCTGCTCCCACCCCACCAGGTTACCAAAGGGCCAGTGTGCAGGGCCCCTGGGACGACCCCTTCTCCTAGAGGGGCTGAGAGGGCACAGGCAGAGACCTGGACCACAGAACGGAGAAATCCAGGGATCCCCGCTCACCCTCAGGGGCCAGGCGCCCCCTGGTGGCCTCGCTCGGGGCGGGGCACAGATCCCTGGAAGGGCGCTGCTAGGGCGCCGGCGGGGGAACCTTGAGGTTCTCTCCAGGCCACCAGGAGGAGCAGGACAGACGGGCTCCGATGTGGTGCCTCAGGGCTCTCCCTGAGAGGGTGGTCCCCACCTGTGGCCTCAGGGTTCCCCCAGTGTCCGCTCCCACCCCCGGCCTCCCCAGGATGGGGCATGGGGCGGGGCGGGAATTCAGCCGACCTGCGGCAAAAGGAGCCGGGCCCGGGGCCGAGGGGGCAGAATGGGCCGGCAGCTCACCTGGGGCCTCAAGATTTTCGCAGAGCTCAGACTTGGCCTCGCCGTTGGGCCGGAAGTTGCCCTTCTGCGTGAACTTGTTGGACATGGTGGCCGCCGTGACGACGGCTTTGAGGCTGCGCTTGCGCTTGGGCACGTTCTGCTCCGGGTGGAAGAGGATGATGTACACCTTGGGCATGTAGAGCATTCCCAGGGACACCGAGGCGCTCAGACTCACCGAGACCGTCAGCGTAGTCGTCTGGATGTACAGCTGGAGGAGGACAGGGCGGCGTCAGAGCGGGCTCCGCCCTGACTGCGGGCCCTGATCCCCTCCAGTTCCCACCCAGGGACGCACATGGTGATCCCACCCTGCATCCCGCTGCCTTCAGGCATCAGGGAGTCGTGGCATGGAGCTGGGACTGCAGACCAGGATTTCTGTACTCAAATCTTGGCTCACCACTTCCAGCTGTGTGATCTTGGACACGTCACATCCTTGTGCCTCAGTTTCCTCATATATAATATGGGCGTGATCATAACAGTACTTACCTCCTAGGGCTGCTGTGAGAATTAAGTGACTTAATAATGTTTAAAAAGTGTGGAAAACATCTGGCACATGGTAAGTGCCATTTCAGCTTACCGCTGTTATTTGCTAGGTAGAGGCGGCGCGCCTGTAGAGGGGCTCTCAGGAGACCACAGCTGGCCCTTCTCAGGGCTGAGGGTGAGAGGAGCACCCTTTGGTGCCTTGGAATAACACCCTGTGACCATGCCACAGCCCCTCAGGCCAGGCTCCCATTCAGTGACTGCCCCCCACCGATGGTCCCCCTGGTGCAGAGCACGGGATCCTCGGCGCCCATCGCGATATGGTGGTGGCAGCAGTCAGAGCTCATTTCACGCTCGCTCGCCAGCACTAACGGTGACAGATGTTTAGCAAAATGAAAACCCATTAATCTGGGTGTCGGATAATCCATTTTACAATAGTAAGGCCTTCCAGGCAGGGCCTGGCAATTCCCACTATTCCCCGTCTGGGATTCCCCTCCCTGCCTCCCGCTTCCTCCAGGTTCTCCAACCCTCAGCTGCCCCTCTGAACCCCCTCAGCCAAGGTGGGACCAAAAGAGACCCAGGCTAAGCCTCCCAGGTCTGGGCATGAGGGAGGCAGGAAATGCCCTTCCCCAAATCTGCTCTTTCTGTGCTGGGCCCTGCCCTGGAATGTGGCTGATGTGCCACCTCCTCCAGGAAGCCTCTCCTGACCCCCAGCTCTATGGGCACCCATTACACCTTTCCTTTCTTATACCCAGACCAGCAGTGTGGACACAGGTTTGGATTTGTTTCCTGAAGGCACAGGGGTCCTGCCCCATCTGGCAGTACCAGGTCTTCCGGTTCTTACATTCCTCCCTGTCCCTTGCACGCCCCTCCATAAGTGCCTCGTGACACTGGATGGTACGACCTTCATTTCCAGCCACCCTGCCCTGGGTTTCCTACCTCTGGGAGAGGGGCTGGAGAAGCTGCAGGGCCTAAAAGGAGAGTCCTGCCCTTCTGTGGGCCTCAGTTTTTTCCTCAGTGCAATGGGACAAAAGCAGCTACCTCACCTGAACCACGAGGGAACCCCAGGCACAGACTGTAAAGCCATGTGAAAGTTGCTTTTAGTGATTGCACACACTGAGGTGAAACTGAGACAAGACATGGGGGACATGGGGGACGGCCGGACAGCTATGACATGCCCAAGCCAAGGCGCTGACACTCTTCAAAGCCCAGCCTCCGGGCTGACGTGGCCCATGTCAGGAAGAGCTCCAAGGGGAAGGAGGCCGAGAGCAGCCACTGGTTCAGGAAAATGTCACAGGCCCAGGGGAAATGAAAGCCTGTCCCCCAGTAAGCACACACCCCTCCAGACACAGACAGGCCTCCATCCTCATACACCACCTGCACTCTCAACCCTGGGCATGGGGCTCTCCCAGAGGGAAAGGTCATGACCAGCCGGCAGGGGGATGCTGGCTGTCTCTCCTGCCCAAGATATCACAGTGAGATAAGGCAGGGAGAGGCTCCAAAGCATCAAAACAGACCTGTGGGGAATATCATAGAGTCCTGGGCTAGCGGAGAATTGGCTTGTCATCTGGGTCTTCACCATGGGGTGGGAGTTCCCTGGGGACAAGGCCTGTCTCCCTCATTACATCAGGGTTCCCTGAGGGCAGGGGCTGGCTCTCCTCTCACACTGGGGGTTCTTGGTTATAGGGGTTGTATTCCAGGCGAGACACCCATCTTAGACCCTTTGTCCGCTCCTTGTTGATGGGTGGAGTGCAATGGGCTGTGTGGAGTTGGTGGGACGAGGGACCAGGGATCAGGGATAGAGGCAGAGGAAGCCTTGCAGGGGACACAGTTCTATGCTGAGGGTCAGTGGCCCGGGTTCCAGAATCTACTCAGCACCAGCCCAGTGTGGGATGCTGGCAGGTTTCCTTCCCTCTCTGGGCACCAAACGCCCCTCCATTAACACAGACAGGGCCAGCGTTATGGGTGTACAACTGTGCAGTCACCCAGGGGCCTGTGCCTACAAGGGCCAGCTCTCGGTTTAAGGTCCTGCTGCCACCATATTGAATTGTGGATAATTTCTGAACAGTGGGCCCTTCGTTTTCATTTTGTGCTGGGCCCTGAAAATTATGTAGCCAACTCGGAACACAGGCATGAGCACAGTCATTGGTGTTCTATTCTGTTTTTCAGCTGAGGAGCCTTTCTGCAAACAAAATACAAGATGGGGTATAAACAGATCAAACCCCTCTGTCCCAGCATGGGCCCCGGGGGCTCCTCTAGCCATCCCCTGCTGGGAGGCAGGCCCTGCACACGGCAGGAGGGAGCGGGGCTGCCCACCCCCAGTTCCGCTCCTTGCCCCAGGGTGTGGAATTTGAGCCCCGCCACGGGAGCCTGCCTCTGGCTCAGATATTGTTTCTTGAGACCCTCTGTGAAGGCACACATGGCCACCAGGAGGTGGTAGCAGGTTAACCCTTATCAGAGAAACAGTGGTCCTCTAGTCCCCAGCTGGCACCCCCGGGGCGCTGGACCCAGGCACCATGAGGGTCTTAAAGGCAGGCAGAGTGAGAGGCGGCCCTCGGGCTATGATCTCCCCTCCTCTCCCACCCACCCTCTCAGCCCACTGGTGCCTGAACTCCCACCACCCCAGCTCCCCTGTGTGGACGGGCCCTCGCTGCACCCCGTCCTCTGTGAGGAATCCTGCATTCAGCCTCACTAGGCACGTGCTCCCCACAGTGAAGGATGTGGTCTGAGCTGGGTTTGATGCAGGAGGACAGAGGACTCCTGGGGTGAGGAAAGGGCACAGGAAGGAGCAGCTGTGGGTGTGAATGATGAATTTCCTGCTTTTGTGCTAGGCCTCGGGGTACAGGGTTCAAGGGGCCCCTGTGGGTGCACCAAGGAGCTCTGCCTGTCTTGTGCTTCTGCGGGCCGACCCTGATAGGAATCGAGATCCTCCGTATCCATACAAACCAGACACATGAGCTTCCCCACACCCTGCCTGCCTCTGCAGCCACATCCTACACAAGCATGACTGAGCAGTAACCCCATATAGCAGAGAAAGCCCGCTCAGTGTAATTCCAAATGGCTGCAGTATTAAGCCATGGAAATCCAGGCTAAGGCTGGGAAGTGCATCCGCCTGCTCAGCAGAGCAGCGTGGACAGCTTTACTCTGCGCCAGCGCCTGCACCCTGGGGGAATGGGTGCAGCTGAGCACGCGCAAGTACGTGTGTGCACACACGCATGCCTGCTCACCCACACATCAACATACACGTACATGTCTGCACTGACACGTACACCTGAGCTAACGGCTGCACACTTGCATCCGACTCACTGGGCTCACACACCCCTTCACACCTGGGTACACACATATATATAGAAACAAATGTACTCACACACATCTACACACATCCACCTGCACACACTAACATTTGCACTCACACATCTGCCCACTGTGCACAAACACTCCTGGGCACACATACTCAACCCACCCATCCATGCGCACACCAGCAGCTACATACCCCTCGGCACACCCATCAACTCAGCCCCTCAATCTGCATGCACATGGGCACACACCTGTGCACACACACAATACACATGCACCACTGAGCACGCACATGCGCAAAAAGGCACACATACGTCTATACACACACACCTTTGTATGCACACCACAACTCCT
Organism: Cacajao melanocephalus; assembly: GCA_963573385.1. NCBI lineage: Eukaryota > Metazoa > Chordata > Mammalia > Primates > Pitheciidae > Cacajao > Cacajao melanocephalus. Next base: position 128,045 of record CAUYLG010001355.1, read on the forward strand.
ACAACAGCCACACCCCACTTGATCTACACGCAAACACACTTAGCAGCCAGGCCTGCAGCTTGCACTGGGGCATCTTGCAGCTGGTTGCCTGAGTCTCTAAGAAGCCTGGGAATCTGAACCACAACTTCAAAGCACATGTCCTCCACCCGCTCCCCATTCAGAGGCCCAGAGCAGGATAGGGGTATGTCCCATGTCCTAGGCCACCAGGGAGAGAGCATATTAGTGGGAGGCCAGCCTGTCGTATGACCTGGAACAAGTCTCTGTCACCCTCTCAGACTGTGAACTGATCATCTCAGGGACTCCCTTCATAATCAGGGCCGGGGGAGCCTCCTAAAAAGGCAGGAATCAGAGGCGGGCAGGTCACCTGGAGAGATTGCAAAGGATGGGGAGGCTGAGTTGGGGGGCTGGGCTGCATCAACTGGAGGTGGGAGGGCCTGATATCCTGGAATGACAGGGGTCCCCCTGGGGAGCAGGCTGCTGGCAGGCAGCCAGGGGGAATTATGGCAAGGTGGAGGGAGGGGCTTAGCCACCACATGTGGGCCTCCCAGCCAGGTACCTTTACTCCCTGAGGAGGTGTGGGAAGGGGCCTCCTGGTATTGTGGAGGGTAATTTCTCAAGCTGCCAGCTTCCTGGGGTGTGGGATGGCCTCCCTGCTGGCTACATGGGGGCCATGAGCACTGAGCAGCGTGAGGGCCTCTGCCTGCACCTGCACTCAGCAGGGAAGATCTCCCATAGCATGCCTGGTGGGGGCCAGAGACCCAGCTCACAGCACGGGCCGGGCACAGTGGCTGCATGGTGGCTGCGTGGCTCAGGCATACAAGGTGGGATCCCCCTGCTGAAGCAGGCCCTGTCTCAGATCTCAGGTCTTAGGACACTCACTGCCAGCCCCAAGGTCTGCCTCTTAGTGGCCCCCATAGGGCCCCCATTGGAAGATGGCCCTTGAGGAGCTGTTAGAAAAGAGGTGGGCACCAACCGAGGAAGTCCCAGGGCATGAGGTGTCCCAGAGCTGCAGGGGCGAAGGGTGTGCTGGGGATGGAGGGTGCTCTCGAGTTAGACAAAGTGGGGTCAAGTCCAGCTGTGCCACCAAGGCAAGTCACTCCCCGTTCTGTGCCCGTGGCCTCATCTGTAAGCAGGGGGTGATAAGACCTACCCTCACCAGCGGCCACGGGGCCTAACAGTCGTTAGGTGGAACATCTGTCACATGACAAGCACCCCATCCCACGGCAGCTTTGAAAAACAGGCATTCCTGTAAACTCGGACCTGTGCTGGTAGCTTTTTTTGTTTTTTAAATGAGCTGAAGTCTCATTCTGTCACCCAGGCTGGAGTACAGTGGCGCAATCTTGACTCACTGCAACCTCCATCTCCCGGGTTCAAGTGTTTCTCCTGCCTCAGCCTCCAGAATAGCTTGGATTACGGGCATGAGCCACCATACCTGGCTTCTTTTTTGTATTTTTAATAGAGACAGGGTTTTACCATGTTGGTCAGGCTGGTCTCAAACTCTTGACCTCATGTGATCCACCCGCCTTGGCCTCCCAAAGTGCTGGGGTTCCAGGCATGAGCCACTGCATGTGGCCATGCGCTCATAGCTTTAGATGCCAGCCTCGGGCTGACAACTCCTCAGTAATGCCTCCAGCCCAGGATTTGCCCCTGAACTCCAGACTGCTATATTCAATCACTGACTTGGCAGCTGCACCTGGACGTCTAATGAGCATCCCAAACTTAGGACATCCAAAGGACCCCCTCACAGGCTCCTCTCACTGTCTTCTCCTTAGCACGGGAAATACTTATCCTGATTGTTCAGGTCTCAAAGCGTGGTGTCCTCCTTGACTCTCTGCTGGTCTCCCATCCAATGTCCCATCCATCAGAAACCCAGCCAGCCAGTCTCCAGACAGGCCCAACTCCCCGACTCCCCATTGCACCTGCTGGGACACCCTCTCCTACAGAGTATGACAGTGACCTTCTCACAGCTGCTCTTGGCAGCCAGAGGGTCCTTTCCAACCTACATCAGATAGCACCCTCGCCTGCTCAGAAGACCACAGCGGCCTCTCTTCTCACTCACGGTAAAAGCCAATGTCATTGCCACCATCTGCCCTGTCACCTCTCTGACACTCGTCCCTCACTCCTCTGGCTTCCTCACCTCCATGCTCCTTACAGTGTATTAACTGTCTGTGCACTCACTGTATCATGTGATTATGACTACAGGGGAAGGGACATGGCCCCAATTTACTGATGGAGAAACTGAAGCTGGGGAGGCCAACTGGCTCGCCTAGATCCCACACTTATACATGGAGCTCAGACCAAGACCTGGGGCCCTTGGTTCACCATGATGCCGCTGCCTTCAGTGACTCCCAGTCCTTCAAGATAAAACCCGCAAGTCACCCAGCCAGCACCAGGGCTTGGATGTGGGCCAAACACACAGGACTCTTGGGGTGTGCCCAGGTCCTCAGGCCAGGCCAACAGGAGGCAGAGGTAGCCAACTCTGCAGCTCCAGCCAAGGGAAGGAAGGGCCCTCTGCCAGGCCCTAGCCTTTGGGCTTCTGGGACAGCTTGGGGCTAGGGAGAGAGGGAGGGTCCCATGGGGATCTTGTGAGGAGTAGATGGAGGAGGGGGAAGAGAGGCGTGGACTGAAAGGAAGACAGGGCTGAGTGGGGAGATCGAAAAGAGAAAGTGGTCTAGAAAAGAAGGAAGAATGAAAGAGGGTCCAGCATCCCAGGCTGATAGAGAGGAGAGGGGAAGGGGCAAGAGAACAGGAGGAGGAAAGGAGGGAAGGAGATGGGGTAGGGCAACCAGGGATGGAGAGACAGGGAGAGAGAGGAGGACGGGGAAGGAAAACAGGAGGAGGATGGAAAGAGGGAGTGAAGGAGGGCTGAAGGAGAGAGAAGGAGGAGAGAAAAGGAGAGATGAGACAGAGAGAAAGGGGGAGAGAGAAGAGGGAGGGGGCAGGAACAGAGAAAGAGGACGGAAAACCCAGAACCCAGAGAGAAAACTTGCAACTGAGAGAGAAGGCAGAATGGCGTGAAAGAAGGCATTTCCGGAGCAGAGGAGAGGCCAGCCAGACTCAGGAGGCTGCCTCCTGCTCACTGCCCTCACCCACCGCTGTCCACCCCCAGCACCCACCACTGACCTTGTCGGCTGACTGCGAGGTGCCAAAGAAGATGGGGATGAAGGCCAGCCAGACGATGCAGGTGGTGTACATGGTGAAGCCAATGGGCTTGGCCTCGTTGAAGGTCTCGGGCACGCCGCGTGTCTTGATGGCGTACACGGTGCACGTGACCATAAGCAGCATGCTGTAGCCTAGCAGGCAGATGAGTGACAGATCTGAGATGTCGCACTTGAGCACACCCCTGGCGAAGCGGGGGTCGAGCGTCCGCTGGTCCTGGAAGTCCACCACCGAGTGGGAGGGGTCCACCACAAACCACACGCAGATGCCCAGCAGCTGCAGCGAGATGAGGCTGAAGGTGATGGCCAGCTGCGAGGTGGGGCTGATGAAGCGCGGGGCACTGACCGAGCGCTTGCCCTGCTCGAAGATGCGGTAGATGCGGTTGGTCTTGGTGAGCAGGGCCGCGTAGCTGATGCTCATGCCTAGCCCCAGGAAGATGCGGCGCAGCGAGCAGGTGCCGAGGTCGGGCTCGGCGATCATGAGGAAGGTGGTGGCGTAGCACAGGAAGATGCCCGCCAGCAGCACGTAGCTCAGTTCGCGGCCTGAGGCCTTGACGATGGGCGTGTCGTTGTAGCGCACAAAGGTGATGACCACGAACAATGTGGCCGCGATGCCCACCACGGCCAGGAAGAGCGGCAGCACGGCCCAGGGCGAGTCCCACTCAAGCTTGATGATGGGGATGGGCCGGCAGCCCGTGCGGTTCTCCGTGGGCCGCATGTCGTAGGGACATGTCTTGCAGGTGTAGCGGTCTACCTGGTACTGGTACCCTGTGCAAGGCTCGCAGTGCCAGCAGCAGGGCATGCCCTTCACTGTCTTCTTCCGCTCGCCCGGCTGGCAGGGCAGGCTGCAGATGGAGCGGGGCAGCTGCTGGCCGCTCCCCGGCCAGTGCATCCGCTCTATCTGGCAATGACAGCAGCGTAGATCAGGCCTCAGAACATGCCACCCCGCACTCCGGACCATCCCACTGGGTGGGGGCACCCTGTAGCCCCACACCCAAATCACCCAGCCAGTTGGCTAAAAGTCCAGCTGCCTGGATCCCACAGGGATGTATTGCATCTAACAGCTGGAATGAAACAAGCTCTCTGGCATAACTCAGACATAATTGACCTATAGGGAATCCTGATTGAACCCCAAACTCTCAAGACTCATATGAAGAAACTGAGCCCAGAAAGCAGTAGTGACAACCTAGAAACACAGAAAACACCGGTGGCAGAGCAGAGAGAACTCAGGAGTCCTGACTCTCAGTGCCTAAGGCCTTGCTACCCACAGTGGTCCCCAGGACGGCAGCAGCAGCCTCACCCGAGAGCTTGTTGGAAAGGCAAATTCCAGCCCCATAGACCTAGTAACTCAGAATCTGAGTGTCAACAAGACCCCCAGATGATTTCTGCGCACACTGGAGTGTGCTGGATGCGCTGCCCTACGGCCCAGCCCAAGGCACCCCTGCCAAGCAGTACAGGGGGTTGGATTCAGCAGAGGGCAGCGAACAAAGGTTTCATCAGAGGATGCTTAATGTATGCTCAGGGGTTAGCATTTCTTTACGTCTTGCTCTAAATTAGTGCTACTCACAGTTACATGTCCCTGAAGACACAATGACTGTAAGCAAAAGAGCCACACGCGTGTTGTCACTCCCTACTGAATATGTTACAATATTCTAGAAAGTGAGAGTCCCAAAAGAGCCTCGGGCACCGGGCAAAGGGACTTGACTACACCCAGGAGCTGTATTCAAAGCGACTGTTTAAATAAAGTGGCTCACAGGAAGAGCTCACTCTCAGAGCACAGCAAGCCTGGCTAGACTGGTGCGTTTGCACTGGGTGCTACCTGCTGATAAAGTATAACCAGCTGGTTGGGGGGTGTGGGGAGGGCTTTAGAGCAAAAGGGATAAGGTGGGGTGGGTAAGGATGTCCCGTGGCAAGGCAGGAAGAAAACCTCAAAGGGAGGCTGTCCTGTGACTCTGGGCATGACAGGCTGTGGATTACCTCAGAAGCCAAAGGCACAGAGCAAGGACAAGTGCAACCTGTCCTGCAGGAATGTGGAGGCAGACGATCCCTGTGCCCTGCTGCCGTGCAACTGCAGGGGAGACTCTGCCCCGGAGGGCATGGGCAGTGGTGAGTGTTCTGAAAAACTCTGTGGTTCCGATGGAAAGAGCAGTGACCAAGGTCAAGTCCTGGGATCACAGTTCTGTTGCTACCTGGCTGTGTGATCTTGAGCAAATGGCTTCCCTCTGAGCCTTTGTTTTTTTTATCTGATCCAACGAAAGCAGATATGAAGCCACTCTGCCCTTTGTTCCTTGGGGTGACTTCCCCAAGAAATCAAGGAGTCATAATGGATATGTTTTTAATATTTCATTAGAATGTCAGCTCCACAAGGGCGGGGAGCACTGTGTCGATTTCCCTGCTGTGTCTCCAGCCCGCAGCACCGGCTGGCACATAGTAGAGGCCCAGTAAGTCTCTGTGGCATCTGTGAAAGAATAACTGCACAGGCAATGAAGTCCAGGGCACCAGTGACGTGAGGCCGCCACACTCTCAGACCCTGGAGGAGGACATTGGCCAGGCAGGTGGTTACAGGTACCTTCCCTGCTCTGTGGCCCTCACAGCACAGCCCAAAATGAGCCACTCACGGAGACAGTGGGGAAGGTTGATGGTTAAAAGCCAGCCCCGCTCACCTCCTCCCACCCTGTCAGTTCTGTCCAGGCCTCACAGGTGAGGAGGACTAAGAGGGCATTGTGAGCTGTGTCAGAACGGGATGAAGGTGGTCTGGCTGGTAGACAGGCCTTGTATTCCCGGAGAGGGGACTTTCAGGGGAAGGGCCCACTGCCACCCACACCTGCCCAGTCCCTGCCGCCTTCAGTTAGGACATCTGGAAAACGGGGATATTGGCCTGCCTCACAGAGCTGTCATCCTCACAGCAAGGGGCCGTGCTTAGAGCAGCAGCTGGGACACAGCAGGTGCTCGCTATGGGCTAGCTGCTGCCGCTAGAGAGTTCCAGTCCCCGTGCTCCGCCCACTGCACCCAAACAAGACAGGCCCCTCCACTTGGTGTTGTCCCACTTTACCAAGTGCTCCTCATAGCCCGTTCTGCCCATCTCTCTCCACTCAGCAATCCAAGGAGCCTCACTTAGGAACGGGCTGTTCCTGCCACAGTGTGGCCTTAGGAGAGTCCTTCTGCCTCCCCAGAGCTGTGTTTCCTGAGCTATTTTCTCCGACTTAGAAGACAGTTAGGCTAAATGAGAATGCAGGCCAAAAGTGTTTTTAAGAGCAGAGCTCGAGGGGTTCCTCACTGGAAGAGATTACAAGTGGAGACAGCGGGGCCTCGATGCAGCACCCACGGGATCCCGGTACAAGGAGGGCTGAGGCCAGACGAGGATCTGTCTGAGTCTCTCCAGTCCATCCATGGGGTCACAGTGGGCCCACCCCGCTTATGGCTCACCCCTTCCCCTTGTAAGGTAGAGACCAAGTCCGCAAGCACTTTCTCAGGAACAAATCAAAGGTCCTTTCTCTCCAAAAACACTGCTGTGTTTCCCAGCTGGGATACTGAGGGCCAGAAAGGGAAAAGTCACCACATCCCTGGGACATTCTATTAGCCAGGAAAGCGTGGCTAGGAGGACCCAGAAACATGGCTTCCTTCTATCATGCTCTGACGGGGCTGGGGAACTGGTAACTGGCTCACTACCCGCCAGCCAGTGCCACAAATCCTGTTTGACCTAGGTCCTTTGCCTTCAGACTTCCCTCCTCTGCCCAAATGCAGCCCTCCCCCTCCTCATCTTATTCCCCCTTCCCCCCATCACCCCCACCCACCCACCCAAAAAGCCTTTGAGCCATTTCACCCCAGTGTGAATTCCTCTATCCAGAGTCCCTCCATCCCTTGCTCAGTGTAAGAAGCCTCCAGGCTAAGGGAGAGGGCAGGGACCAGAATGGCCGCAGAACTCTGACTGCCCTGACTTCCTTTTCGGGGTAGGGGCCTCAGAGCCGCTGAGGTCTGGGATGGGGCCCTGGGAAGGAAGCCTCAGGCTGGCAGCAGCAGTCCTGGAGGTCCGAGTAATCAGCGGCAGCCTCCCTTGGGCCTCCCTTCCAGAGGCTGGAACTGCGAGAGTGACTCTCCACCTGCTCCCCACCATCCCACTTACTCTAAGGTGCAGGTGGTCAGTCCAGGAGCCGATGACCTTGTACTCGGCAGAGTCGTTGCGCAGCTGGTATTGGTAGATGTCATAGCGCCCAGGTGCGTCTCCATTCTCATTGAAGGTCACGGGGTTCCCTGCGATGCCTGTAAGGGTGGGCCCCAGAGGCAGGGAAGATGATGAGTCTGGGGCAGAGATCTCTCTGACGCACCCCTCCATGGAACATCCTGGGAGATTTCACCTCTTGGAAACATCAGGAGAGGCCTCCCATTCCCACCCCACAAAGTCTCAGGCCCCCTTCCCTCAGGCATGGCCCAGGATACCCAGGATTGGGCAGGGCCTGCATTACACCCCCACCTGAGAAGTTGACGCTTCGGATGTACTTAAGCAGCTGGGTGCCATCCACAGGGTCCATGCGCGGGCAGAGCCCCACGCGGCCGGGACACAGGTCGCGGTGCATGGCGTGCAGTGCGTGGCCCATGGCATATACGGCATCAATTACAAACTGCACCTTCCCCTCCTGCTCATAAGCTGAGTCCTGCCCAATTCGCTCACGGTCTGCAATGAAGCACCAGGGACAGGAACGCTCGTGAGGCCCACTGTCCTCACAGTGGCGTCATGGGAGCCAGAGCACCCCCTAGCACCTGGAGAGGTGGCAAGCCCATCTGTCTGTGCTCGGCTAGGCCTCCTGACTCCCAGCCCAGTGCTCTATCACCCAGGAGATGGCCCTGTGCAGGAGCCTGGGGACAGGCCCATGGGTGTAACGGAGAGTCCACCGGCCTGGACACCTTACCACTGATGCCTGTGCCACCAAGGTCCCAGAGCATCCATGGCAGACTGCCTTGCCACCTGTCACCCTGGAAGGCCGTGGCCCAGGGGTCTCCCTATGGCTGTGGCCCCTGCTGCCTTCCCCCAAGCCTGGCCTGGGGTAATCTTGGGAGCAGCTGCCCCTCTTGTCTGGGAAACAGCCAGGACAGGGGCTGTGTCCATCAATGATGGGAGTGCCCCTAAAGCCACTCACCCATGGGCAGCCGCTCCAGCCAGAGGTGAGGGTTGCCCTCACTCCAGAGCATGGGTAGGGAAACTGAGGCCCAGAGAGGTTGAAAGACTGCCCTCCATGGTTTCCAGTCTCCCTAGACACCAGAAGGCACCATTGTCCCCACCCATCCCTCTGCCACCTAAGGGACAACACTCTTGTCCCCCAAAGGCCAGGGTCAGCTAACTTTGTAAACTGAGAAACCCATCCCCACCACCTTCTCATTGCTAACCAGAGTGGCTCCCCAAGGCACCGTGGCCTGGGGGTCTGACCTCCCATCCTTCTCCTCTCCCCTCCGTGTCTACCGACCTCTGCTCTGGGACCCTGTACAGGCTCCTTGGTTGTCCTTGTTAGCCAAAAGGGGATCATGATTCCACCTCACAGAGTTGCCATGAGGCTTCCATGAGGTACGTACTGAAAACACTTGGCAGCCAGCAGGTGGCTCGTCCACAGTACCCTATGCACTAAGTATGCAGAACAGGGGCTTCCGAGGGGGCTATGGGGTCCCTGGGGTGGGCAGGCCAGACGACTTTGTGGAGCGGGAGGTGGCTCCTGGCCTGGGTCCTGGGTAATGATATTAGATAACATGTTGAATAACAACAATAACATTAAGTAACTTCACTGAGCTCCTGCTATGTGCAGGCATTGTACAGAACTCTTATGCATATTCATTCATTGATTTATCACAACAATCCTATGGTATAATCACCTCCATTGTAGAGATGAAGAAACTAACCAAGCACCGTGGCTCATGCCTGTAGCCCCAGCACTTTGGGAGGCTGACATGGGTGGATCACTTAAGGTCAGGAGTTCAAGACCAGCCTGGCCAACATGGCGAAACCCTATCTCTACCCAAAATACTGAAATCAGCTGGGTGTGGTGGCAGGTGACTGTAATCCCAGCTTCTCGGGAGGCTGAGGCAAGAGAATCATTTGAACCTGGGAGGCGGAGGTTGCAGTGAACTAAGATTACACCACAGCACTCCAGCCTGAGGAACAGAGTGAGACTCCATCTCAAAAGAAACTGAAGCACTGAGCACAGAAAGGCTCAGTAACATTCCAGGACCATGCAGAGCTGATGTGAACCCAAATACTCCAGCTCCAGCTCTGAGCACCACACTGCCAGACAGGGAGGGGGTGGGCAGAACGTGGGGAGGAGAAGAGGGATGAAGTGAGGACGTAGGGGCAGGAGGATGGCTGAGTGGAGGAAAGAGAGGATGGGCAGGGCTAGGGAGACCTGGCTTCCCCTCCCAAGACCACAGCCCCTGCATACAGCATGGCCTTCTTCCCCGAGGCCAGGAAAAGGAAATTACTCCTCCTACGCCTCCACTCCTAGCCTGTGCCTCTCAGCTAGAGGGCACGTGCAGAGGCAATTCCCCAGAGGCTAGCAGGTGCAACGCACAGAGGCAATTCCCCAGAGGACAGCAGGGTGAGCAGCTGCACCTGTGTCCTACTCCCATGGGCCAGGGTTAAGCTGGGTCTACACAAGGCGGTGATTCCCCGGAGACTCGAGGTCACTGTTCCCAGGCCCCTGCCTTGGACACCTTGGAGGCAGACCCAGGGTGCAGGGGATCTCACTGCCTCTCGCTGAGGTCTGCTGCCCCCTCTAATCCCCTCATACCAGGAAAGACAGCGGCCACATCCACACAAGGATGTGGGGATGGGGGTGGCTGGCCTGGTCACTCATTAGCCCTGCCAGTCAGAACCACATCCCATTTTCAGCCTTGCTGAGGGTAGGTAGTCACATATTGCCGAGTGAAGAGCAAAAACCATGGAACCACAATGCTAGGGACGCCAGGACCACGGGGTCATCTGCTCCCACTGCCATTGTAAAGACAAGAAAACCGAGGCTGGTGGGGAAGCCCAGGACAACAGCCAGCGGTGACAGGATGGGCATTTCCGGCTTCCAGACCCCACCCCTGCTCCATCCCAGGCTGCACTTGACCGTGTCTGCAGGCTTTGCTAACCAGCAACACTCTTTCTAGGCCAAGGCACAAACAGACAGGGTGAACATGAAAGGCAGCTTCACCATCCTGCCTGTCCGAGGCCTCTGATCACAAGGTCACAAAGGCCTATGGAGAAATGGAATGGATGACCCCATCCCCAAGGGACACAGAGAAGGCTGGGGCAGTGTCGCCAGAAAAAGCCTCCCTGGACCCACACTTGCTCCCCGCAGGCGCCTAGGCCCTACCCTCGCCAGCCTGAAGAAGCGTAAAATGCGCTTGACTCCCCCACAGCTCCCATCACACCCTCGTCTCATATAAATGAGAGACTAAATTATTAACCAGCGATGGAGTGGGAGGCCGCGGTGCGGCCACTGCGGAGAGGAGCCGCTCTTTCCTAAGGCCGAGGATGCGCCCAGCCACTGGAGGCTCGCTGGATCTCTGGGGAAACACACCTCCCCTACGAGGCTGGCCTCAGCCTCTCCTCAGAGGGTCTCACTGAAGCACCCACTCCTGGGCCACTTGGGCTCCCGGCCAAGTGCTCTCACGGCAGTCACGAAGCCATCAGCATGGATGCTAGTGTGGATATCCCGCAGGAGCTCCCTCACCAGGGAATCCTGCCTCCACCCCAGGCAGCTCTTGGGGAAGGGCTCAGAGTGCTGGGCCTGGGGTGCTGCCCCTACAGAGCACCCAGCCCAGTGCTGTGACAGCAGCATGGACTTCCAGCAACTTCTCAACTAGCTGTGGCCTCCTGGACTTTGTCTCAAGTCTAGCCCCAGTAACATATAGGAAGCCTGGGGTGCAGTGAAGTCACCAGGCTGTGAGCATGCCCACCACACACACACACACACACACACACACGCATACACACATGCATACACACATACACACATACACAGAGACATATACACACACACAGAGACACACATACACAGATACACATACACATATGCACACATGCAGACACACATACACAGATACACACATGAACACAAACATACATACACATACATATACAGACTGAAAACACACACACACAGATATACATGCATACAAATATATACACATGTATACACACATGCAGATACACAGACACACACACATACACATATATACACATATGTACACAGAGATACATGCAGACACACACATACACATATACACATACACAACACAGAGATACATGCATGTACACATATACACATGTATACACATGCACACACACACACAGATACAAACACACTGAAACAGACACACACATCACACACACACAGGCACACACATAGATACACACCACACACACCCAGACACACACAGATACACACATATACATATATACACATACACACACAGAGGCACACACACTGAAACAGACACAGACATACACACCACACCACACCCACACCACACCACACCCACAAACACACTCCTGAACCCTGGCCTCAGATGCCCCAGGCCCTTCCCTTGTGCCCCACAGGAAGCAGCAATGACAGGGCCGAGGTGGCTCCCTGGAGGGGCTGTGGGGCATGTAGGGGAGGGGTGGGGGATACTGCAGGAACCATAAACCCTCACTAAACCAGACACGACGCTCTGGCCTCAGTGAGCAGCTGCAGCTGTGCCTGTAACAGCAGCAGCTCTGGGCTCACCCAACATGGCTCCTCAGCAGGTTACTCTGTAGCCATGGCTCACGCTCACCCAGAGCCGTCGTGTACCTGGCACCTCGTCTTCCCACAGCTCTGGGAGTCAGACTTCACTGGCCCCCTCACAGGGGAGGTGGCAAGGTTTGCAGGTGGGTGGGTGACATCCCAGAGCCTCACAGGAATCCCGGCACCGAGTAGGTGTTTGAAACATACCTATGGATGGAGCTAGCTGGGAAGTGGTGGAGCTGGGATTTGAACCCAGATCTCTCTGGTTGTCCAAAAGAGTCTTCAGTATCCTGAACTGCCCCTCCTCCATTTAGTCGCTGACCTGCCTCCTTCCTCCTGTCCTAGGACCCAGGCCCTGCCCCCACTGTCTGGCCAGGCCTAACCAGGGACTGAGGACTCTGCAGGTCTAGAGGAAGAAGATGGCAGTGGAGGGAAGGGGTTGGGAAAAGCCCCTCTCATGGGTGGGCAGGAACCCCAGGACCAGGCAGAGGCACCGCAATTCTGGGAGGAAGCAAGACATGCGTTTCCGAGAGCTGCTGGAGGGGATGAATTCCAGACACATGGCGGCAGTGACAGCAGCAACAGTTTGAAGATGTCCTAATTGTGTCCCGGGGCACAGTGAGGCAGAGATGTGTTTGGCTCTGCCACGGGTGACAGCCAGCTGGGGAACCATCCAGGGAGGATTTTCTCCATCAAAACCCCGAAGCATGGTTACTACGGCGACTGCAGTCTTTGTCCGCAGGTTGTAAATTGTAATTGAAATGAGTTTTCAAGGTTGAAATAATCAGAGTCCTCCTCATCTCCCCACTCACCTCTCCATAACTCACCCGCCCAGCCACAGTCCTCCAGAGTTCTAGCGCTGGAACACATGTGTGTGCACACACATTCCTGAAGCAGCTCCCTCACGCCAGGGTAGACAAAATCCACCACACAGACACTCACAGATATTCACATCTGTATGCACACAGTAGCAAATACACGACCCTTCATGCATTTACATATGTCTACACACACGTGCATGCTCAAATGCAGGTGTACATATAAACGCTTCCAACATAGTTACAGCTACACATTTATCACAACAGTTACACAAACACATGGGCATTCAGACTCACCCACTGGCTTAGGCTGAGAAGTCCTACAAGCAGATGCGGAGGAGGGCTTGAGAGCAAGGGTTTTATTGGGGGTGGCAGCAGGAAGCATGGGGAGGGGGCCGGAAGGTGAGGAGCGGAGGGGAAAGTCAACTAATGCCGACATGCGGGGCTCTATCCTGCTGGGGACCTCCAGGAGACCCGGCAGACTACACCTCAGCATTGTCCCATCCATGGGGGTAAATGCTCCAGCTCCATGGGTCCTAGGCGGAGGGCTGCTCCTAGGGGCATGAGCCCCATTGGTGCATACAGGGATGGTGGGCACTGAGGGGTATGGCCGGGGCATCGACAGCATCTGCTAAACATGTACTCATTCACACGCAGTCAAGCATAGACCCATGTCTACACCACACACCTACACGGATATAAACCCGCATTTACACAGCCTGTCTCCCAGAGCTGTGGGAAGGTGAGGTGCCAGGCACACGAAGGCTCTGGGTGAACGAACATGAGCCACAAATATAGACCTATGCCAGTTGTGTCCCTTAAACAAACTTCCAGAGAGTAGGCAATAAAACAAGGGGGTCCCAGAGCCCCTCCAGAGAGGGCTGTCTGGTGTAATGGACCAAACAGACACATGTGGCCCTGACTCTCGGCTGGGCATGGCGCAGCTATACACTCTAAGCCAAGTATCAGAGTGTCCTAGCACCTCAGTGTCCCTGGTGTGAATTCCGGATAGTAAGACTCACTCCAAGGGGCCGCTGGGAGGACTGAGGGAGATGCAACACCATGTCTTGTGCACAGAAGTCCTCTCTCAGCCTCAGCTCTCCTTTCCTCCCTGACACACCCCCGCAGGAGGACGCCCTCTCCTCTGTCCCTCCTGGTGCTGGCTCTAATGCTGACTCTCCCCACCCCTTCCCCACCAACATTCGATGGGTGAGGGGTGCCCGCTGCATAGACAGACCCAGGTCAGCTCAGCCTAACCTGACGTACGGATGGGGTGGAGAAAGCCGCCACTCTGTGCTTCCTGAGACATTTGGTTCCTTCTGAGGGTCCCTCAAGTCCTGTTCCCGAGTCCACGCTCACCACCCCAAAGCCCCCCATTCCCAGAAGTCAGCAGCCAGGATCTCCCTGGCCCAGAGTCTCCTGCTTGCTCTTCAGCCCTGTACCACAGTGTTGCTGGTCCCCACCTCTCAAGCTTTCATCCTCATCAAGTGCCTCGCTTTCCAGTCTGGGAATTTCCAACCCACTCGGCTGTGTCTCCTCCATCCCCAGCACTGTCCCCCACAACTCAGCCTGGGCCCAACACCAGCTCCTTCCAGTCCCAGTGAATGATGCGCCCAGGTGTTCCGAGGGCTTAGTGGTCGGAGCAAATGGCATCCCCATCGCAGGGATACGGAAACCGAGGCCTGAGGAGGTGAAGCAGCTTACCCAGTGGGAGGCGGCTCTTGACTCCCCCTCAAGTGTTCTTGTAAAAGCTCCAAGAGATCTGTGGTGGCAACGCCCGGGGCTCCTCAACCTGGAGCCAGCCACAGGCCCCTTTTGAAGGAAACAATTCTTGCAGACCCTCAAGAAAATGACCCCAGCAGGTAAACACTGAAAGCCTGGCTGTGACCGTGAAGCCCAACTGCAGGTGACCACAGCCGCAGAGAAGCCGCGTCTGAGACCGGGAGAGCTCCCTTCAGGATGGCCACCGACATGAGGATGCAGACTGTAAGAATCCTCACGGCACTCCTGGGTCCCTGAGAGTCTGGCCTCAAGGATGTATCCCCAGAGGTCCACAGACCTCGATTTGAGAAACAGGATACGAGCCCCAGGGTCTGATGGGGCCCGCTGGAAACCCCCACTCAGCCCCTTGGTGGGCCTGACGAGTCTTCCAGGCCCCTCATCTGTGAATGAAGCTGGCACCTGGGACTAGGCAAGGAGAGTCACACCTGGCACCTGCACAGCCCGGAGCCCAAGAAGGACCAGCTCTCAGCTCCTTCCTGGTTCTGAGCCCAACACACCTCAGCTGGGAAGCTGAGGCTTACCTCTCCCACACAGGAGGGGCTGGGGGTAGGGGGACTCTGGGGACTGAGTCTCAGGCCAGTATGGATGAGCTGCCCGGCCCCTGCTAACAAACCCCACACAGACATCCCTCTACCCCATCACTCAGCCAGCCTCCCCTCCAGCAGCATCTAGCTTTCCCCCTTTCTAGGTGACATGGTTTGGCTCTGTGTCCCCACCCAAATCTCACCTGGAATTGTAGCCCCCACATGTCAAGGGAGGGACTTGCAGGGAGGGGACTGGATCATGGGGGCAGATTTCCCATATGTTGTTTTTGTGGTAGTGAGTTCTCAAGAGATCTGATGGTCTAGAAGCGTGGCTTTCCCCTCTCGCCCTCTCTCTCCTGTTCGCCATGGTAAGCCACGCTTGCTTCCCCTTCGCCTTCCACCATGATTCTAAGTTTCCTGAGGCCTCCCAGCCGTGCTTCTTATACAGTCTGCAGAACTGTGAGTCAATTAAACCTCTTGTCTTCTTAAATTACCCAGTCTCGGCCGGGCGCAGTGGCTCACACCTATAATCCCAGCACTTTGGGAGGCCGAGGCAGGTAGATCACGAGGTCAGGAGTTCAAGACCAGCCTGGCCAAGATGGTGAAACCCTATCTCTACGAAAAATACAAAAATTAGCCAGACATGGTGGCAGGTACCGGTAATCCCAGTTACTCAAGAGGCTGAGGCAAGAGAATCACTTGAACCTGGGAGGTGGAGGCTGCAGTGAGCTGAGATCGTGCCATGGCACTCCAGCCTAGGCAGTAAGAATGAAACTCAAAAAAAAAAAAAGAATGAAACTCCATCTCAGAAAAAAAAATAAAAATTACTCAGGCTCAGGCAGTTCTTTACAGCAGTGTGAGAACAACTAACACACTAGGTCTTTCTCTTTAAGGTAGAAATATGGGTCATTTCTCCCATTTAAACAAACAAAACCCCTCTCTTGACCCACCCCTTCCCAGCTAGCATCCCCTTTCCCTGTTCCTGCTTATAATGCAGCTCCTCAAGAGAGATGCCTGTGCTCACTGTCATCAGTTTCTCTGCTCTCTCCTCGGACCAACTCCAGTCTGGCTTTTGCACTCACCTCTCCAAGGAGACTGCTCTTGTGGAGGTCACAATCACCCCCCAGGTTGCTAAGTCCAATGGCCTGGCCCAGCCCTCATCTCACCTGGCCCCTGGACAGCATGCAATGGAGCCAGTCACTCCCTCCCGCAGTGCTCTGGGCCCTGCTGCCTCTTGAGCTGCTGCTTCTCAGCTTCCGTGCTGGGCTCCCTCTCTCTGCCCCAACACTCCAGCATCCAGGGCTCACTGGGACCTCTCCTCCTACCACACACACACTCCTTGGTGCTCCCCGACAGCCACCTCTGTACTCTGCCACCACCGCAATCACACGGCCACGCCAGCGTCTCCCTGGCTCCAGTGCCTACTCCACAAGGCCACGTGGGTCCCAGCAGGCATCCCACTCTCCACGTGGCCTCCACCCAAGCCCTGCCTTCCCTCCCAGCCGGCTCCTCCTCCCGCCCACCCCATCTTACCGCATAGAAATTTCATCCATCTCCTTGTTCCAGCAGAGAACGCTGAAGCCATCCTTGACTCTGTGTCATCTTTCTCTCTCCTTAAATCCTTCCATAAACACCGTGGCCGCACTGCAAAGCTCACAAAGAATCCGACCCCTTCTTGCCAGCTTCATGACCACCAGCCACCCTGGGTCCATCATTCCCACCTGGATGAAGCACCAGCCTCCTAACTGGTCTCCCACTCTGCCCTCACTCCCAGAGATCCCGTGAGGACATAAATCCGGTCACGTCAACACACCTTCAAACCCTGCAATGGCTTGTCCCACTCTGCATAAAAGACTAAGTCCTTACAAACGTCCCACCAGGCCCACACGACCTGCATCACCTGCCCATCCCTCCCTGACGACCCCATCTCCTGCCTGTGGCTCTCTCTGCTTCAGCCACACCAGCCTGCTTGCTGTTCCCTGGGCTCAGCAGGCATGAACTGCCCCCAGGGCCTTTGCACTCGCTATGCGCTGTGCCCGGCATGCGCTTTCCAGGGTCCCCACGTGACTCGCTCTCTCACGGCCTTTGGCTGTTCGCTCCAGTATCATCCTGATATAGTTTGGATGTCTGTCCCCTCCAAATCTCATGTCACAATGTGATCCCCGGTGTTGAAGGTGGGCCTGGGGGGATGTGGCTGAGTCATGGGGGCGGATCCCTCATGAGTGACTGGATACCCTACTCTTGGTAATGAGTGAGTTCTCACTCTATTAAGTACAAGATTTGATTGTTAAAAAGAGCCTGGCTCCTCATCCTCTCTTTCCCGTCTCCCCTCCACCCAAGACTGGAAGCCCCCTGGAGCCCTCATCAGAAGCAGATGCTGGTGCCATGCTTCTCGAACAATCTGCAGAACCATGAGCCAAACAAGCCTCTCTTCTTTATGAACTACCCAGCTTCAGGTACCCCTTTAGGGAAATGCAAACAGACTAACACACACCTCTCGGTGAGAACTCCTGACTTCAAAGGGCAGCACGACTGTCCTCCCAGCACTACCAGTTTCCTCCGAGAGGTCTCCAGGCTCTGCCTTCCCCAGCCTCACAGTCAGGCCTTTTCTGGAGCCCCTGGCACTGCCCACCAGGCCACGCCACGCTACCATGCTCTGTACCTTGTCTGCAAGGCCATATTGTGTCCCACTCCCAGAACGGCTCCCCAGGGCAGGTCTGTCCCCCTCACTGAGCCCAACAAGCCCAGCACAGTGCTGGCTGGGCACACAGTCAGGCTCTCCGTCTGTGCCGTTGCTTTCCCAGCTGATGAGTGGGAAGAGCGCCGAGTGAGGGGCCGATGGTTTGAACAACTCTGAGTTCCTCTAATGGGGGCACAGCCTGGCATATAAAGTGTGCTCCCAAATGTTGGCCTTTCTCACTGGCCCGAGGGGGGAGGCTTCCTCAGGTTCTCTTATGGATGCAGAGGTGGGAAGACCTTTCACAGGCAGGCTGGAGATGCCAGGAGGGGCCTGGGGCCAGGATATCAGCTGCTCTAAGCAAAACATGTCTGGAGCCAAATGGTCAGGTTCAAACCCCAGCTCTGTGTGACTCTGGGCGAGTCCTTAAACTCTCTGTGCCTCCATTGCCTTGTCTGTAATGTGGGTTGCTGCAAAAATTAAATGCAAAGTATTGGAACAGAGCTTGACAATTAATAAATGCTATATAAATATTAGCTGTTATTATGTTTTCACTATTATTGTTGCCACTGCTGGTAGCACAGGCTGGGTGACTGGCATCTCCCCACGCACCCCCAGCCACATGCAGCTGCCCTTCCTCTCTGGACTCCCAGCCCCTGTGAGCGGCAGGCAGTAAATTTTTCCTATCTCCTCATAAACCGGGCCTTCCTCCGCTCAGCCATCACCTGGCTGGCAGCGCTGTCAAAAAGACGGATGCCACATCTGCCTTGTTTACGACTTTAATTCCCAAACCCTGTTCTCTGGGCTCCTGGGGAGGGGCTGGGAGGGAAGGAGGCGGTGGGTGCGATCTTCCTGTAGGCTTGACAGCTGCACAGATGCCCCTCTCAGTGACCTCAGCTCGCTGGGGTTGGGGGACCCACGGGCCATCTGGAAGTGCTTCTTGCAAATCAGCTCCCAGCCCTTCCCTGGAAGCCGTGAAGGAGGTAGCGCTCTGCTGGGGATGAGACTCCGGGGAGAATGGAAGGGGATGATATAATTCCCATTTCACAGATGAGGAAATGGAGGCCCCCAAAGGTGAGGTAACCTGCCCAAGGCCACATAGCTAGGAAGTGGCAGCACCGGCAGTCACACCCAGTAGCTGTATGTTTGAGAAAGAATGAGTGCTCCACCATACCCCTAACCCTGACCATGTCAGCACACACCAGTCCAGCCTCCAGTGGCCAGCATGTGCCACCCTTCTGAGGCTTTCTCGGGTGCAGGAGCCCTCTCTGCCCAGCCATTTGGCAGGCTGGAGGTGCCAAGGAATAATGGCCTCCAGGAGCATCCCTCCACTAATGACAGATGGGGGCTGGCACACACATACCCTGGCTCCCTCTCACTTTCTGTGGGACGACTGAGAGGCCTGTTCCTCTGTCACAGGAGGATTCGGTTCCAGTTGTTCACAGTGGCAACCGGCTTGATCTCACACCCTGTATCTCTGCCTTCTCTCCTCTTTCCTGGAAGCCCCTCCCAAATCAACTACTTGCTATCAAATCTTCATCTTTGGGGAACTCCACTTCAGACAGCCTTGAAGGATGAATCAAATCTTCCCAAATATAAGACCCCAGGACGAGAGGGTCCTTCCCGCCCTCTTGGATGGTCATGGACCATCCATCACCTGGGGTACGAAGGAATGGATTTGGCAAAGCAAAGGACACAGGAGTGGCACTTGCTGTCAGTGAGACCTTGAGCAGGGCAGGCCTGTGGGACTGAAACAGGCAGAGGCCAACTATGGCATGGGAACATCCAGGAGAGTGGAGTGAGCTGATCCTGAAGAGGTGAGGGGAAGCCAGACTCTGGAGAAAGAGTGGGGCAGGTGGAGAGTATGTCTCGGAGACCACAGAGCATGTCTGGGCTGGCTAAGGACAAGAGACAGGGGCCCCGGAGGAGTGGGAGGGAAGGACAGGAAGCGGGCAGAAGGCAGGGGCCAGCACTGGCTTCACAGCCAGGCTACCTGGGCACAAATCCAGCGCTGACAACTCTCTAGCTCTGTGATATTCACAATTGCCTCAGTTTCCTCTTCTGTAAAATAGGAGTTGCATCTGTGACCATCTATACCACCCACCTTCAGGATGGCACATTCTTTCCTCATTCTTTCCACACAACAGACAGACAGAATTGGTACCAACAGACTTGGACTATTAGATGACCCAATTGCCTGTCTGAATCCCAAGTCTCCCATTTCCTCTCTATATCAGCAATAACAATCATTTTATCAGCACCTATCATATATATCATTCTCAGCCAGCCTCCTCACATGCTTTATCGCTAAACCTCACAGCCACTGAGATAGCTGTTGCCTTCCCTGTTCTTCAGACAGCAGCAGAGACTCAGAGAAGTCAGATAACTTGTCCAAGGTCACACAGCAGGGAGGAGGCAGAGCCAGACTCAGACCCAGGGGTGGGTCCTTCCCCTGCCCCTGCTCCCAGCTCTCCGAAGGTGTCACTCCAGCCCTCCTGGCCTAAGGCCTTCTCCCCCAAACAGGCTCAGCTCAGGGGCAAGGCCATGGGGAAACCAGAGCTGCCTGCCCCTCCCCCAGAGGCTCAGGTCCCACAAACATTCCCAGCAGCACCCCCACCTGCCCCTCACCTCACCCAGAGACAGACTGACAGGCTCGCCACACCTGGCCTGGGGTCACACAGGGACTCTGACCCGCCTCTGCTGGGGCTCCCAATGCAGCAGGAAGAATTCGTGTCAGCTGAGACCCACCGCGTCCACTAGAGCCTCTGCCTCTTTGCTCATGCCACCCCCAACCCAGCCTAGGGCGCATGTGTCCTCCCTCCAAGCCAGAAGCGAAAAAACTTTGCTGCACAGTAGAACCACCTGGGGCACTTCAAAAAATCCCAATGCTCAGGTTGCATCCCGTGCAAATTAAACCAGAATGTCTAGGGTATCCGTATTTTTAAAAGATCCCCAGGAGATTCAATGTGAACAAAGCTTGGAAATCACTGTTCCAGCCCTAAATACACATTAAAATCACCTAGGGAGCCATATAAAAATCCACAGCCTAGGCCCCACCCGTAAGATTCTGAGCTAGTTGGTCTGGGGGTGGCACTCTGGCCTGGTGTTAAAAGCTCCCAGGTGACTCTAACGCACCTCCAGGCTTTACAGCTGCCACTTACAGATCAGGAAGTGCCTCCATTAACGCTTCACTTCCTTCCGGAGACATCCTCTGGGCCAGCTCATCAATCTCGTTGCTCAGATGAGAAAGCAAAGGCCCAGAAAGGTCGCAGAGCTTGCCTCAGGCTCACAGCAAAGCTCTGTGCTCTTTTTTTGAGATGGAATCTCACTCTGTCACCCAGTCTGGAGTGCAGTGATGCAATCTCGGCTCACTGCAACCTCCACCTCCCAGGTTCAAGCGATTCTCATACCTCAACCTCCCGAGTAACTGGGATTTCAGGTGCTCGCCACCACACCTGGCTAACCGCTCTGCGATGACAGGCGTGAGCCACCGTGCCCAGCCGAGCTCTGCGCTCTTCTGAACCCTGCTCCAGTCCTCCTTCCCCACCTGCGCTGACCATCAGACCAAATGCCTCCCTTAGGACTGCTGGAGAGGTTCATGAATCCTGCCCCAAGAACTAGGAGTCTAGACAGAGCCTACAGGAACTGACCAAAGCCTTCTCCCCTCCTGACCTTCCTAGACAAAGAGGAGATTCCAGAAAGCCCTTCCCCTTGACAGCCCAGACCCCTCAACAGCCTAGACACTGGGTCCAGGAGGCCCCCAGCTGTCCATCTTGCCACCACTTCCAGTCTTCCCTCCCCACCCCACCCCCATCCCATCCATCCCCATCCTCACCCCCAAGCTAGGTCTGGTGAGCTACAGTCAGGGTGCCCAAAACAATTTTCCATCCCACATGGGCACTTCGAAGAACTGAAGGGGATGCTCTCAATAATGACGCCAGAACACAGGATACAGGATGCACGGCCACCCCACCCGTGAGGACTCGCCTCCACACCAGGCACGTTTGCACTTCTCACACCTCTATCGTGATCACCGCCTGATTCAGGCATTTGCTTGTGCAGCCTCGGGCAAGTCACTTGGTCTCTCTGACTCTCCATATCCTCATCTAGAGTGCAGGAATCTTAAGAGTTCCTAGAGTTGCTGTGAGAGTGAAATGTCTTTTACTTTCTAAAGATGATGTCTTTAAAGTGTCTGGAACACAGTGGATACATAGTAAACAGCAGTGTTTATGTTTAGCTCACCCAGGAATACGCAAGCCCCATGTAAGACACAGGCACACACACCCCTTCTCTCTCAGGAACACCGACTCTCACACACACGAAGTCACACGCCACAGATGTATTCACACACACGGCCACCTGTGCACACTCACATACCTGCACTCACTCTGCAGATCGGGTAGATTTGGCTGTGAGCTTCTCCGGGTCCCCAGTGGTCCAGTGGGAGCAAGTCCCTTTGGGCTCTGGCCACCAGAGGGCAGCATGCTCCCCACCCACCCTCATCACACTCCTTTCTCCCCTGGTCCTGGAGGACCCGTCTGCCAAAGATTCCATGCAGCCTGTGCCCCGCCCTTTGCCCAACTGCACGATCAAGTCTGGGAAGATACAGGGGACAACTCATCATCCTCAATTAAGCACCACTTAAGCCAAGGCACCAGAGCACCCCAATGTTATTGAGGCTGGGTCCTGCCGCAGAGTGACCCAGACCCAGGGCATGAAAAGTCCCCTGTCCAGATATATCTGAAGTGGACACACCACGATGGCTACCTAGGGGATGGGGGACCTAGGGCTCAGACGTGGGTGCAAGTCGTGCTCTACCACCCTCCATCTATAGGAATTCAAGTCCCTCTACTCACCTCCTCTGGGCCTCTGTTCTCCCATCTGTAAAATGGGCTGATCACTGCCCCTCCCCCGCGCAGTTCATCCCTCTCATGTGAGGGCTCAGTTGTCACCTGTGCAAGCAGGCCGTCCCTGGCCACTTCACAGCTGCAGGTTCCCTTCCCCTCACACTTTCCATTCTTGTTATTATCTGTTTTGTTTCTCCTGCACGTTTCTGTTCTGACATATTCTATCATTCACTCATCGTGTTGATTGTCTGTCTCCCATTAGAATAAAAACTCCGAGTGCCGCTGGACTCTTCACTGCTGCATATCCATGCTTACACTGAGGCAAGCCACGCCTGGGGGCCAAACTGGTGCTTATTGAGTGACCGAAGGAACCCTGGAGGGAACCCTGGGGTGGTTTCTGGGAAGTGCCCAGCCTGGTGTGCATCAAGACTGGACACAGG
Organism: Cacajao melanocephalus; assembly: GCA_963573385.1. Lineage (NCBI taxonomy): Eukaryota > Metazoa > Chordata > Mammalia > Primates > Pitheciidae > Cacajao > Cacajao melanocephalus. The sequence goes on from CAUYLG010001355.1 coordinate 151,029, forward strand.
ACAAGAGGGGTCAGTTCAGGGCTATGGGTTGGCCCCTAAGGACGTCCGCATCAACCCGGAGGCAGCCAGAGGCCTTGCCACTCCCAAGGATCTCAGGGCCACGCCCCAAATCAGCTGTGGCCCCGCCTCTCCAGGCCCCGCCCCAGGCCTCCCAACTCCACCGCAGGTGCCTGCCCAACTCCGGAGATTCTCGACGTCAGGCCCCCAAGCTCCGCTCCTCCTAGAGCCCGCCCGAGATCGCCCGGCCCCGCCCGGCCCCGCCCGGCCCACGAGCTCACTGGTGCACTTCTTGACGTGGCTGCCCTTCTTGAGGGCGTGGCGGCTCAGCTTGCAGTGGAAGTTGTCCTCCCAGAACTCCGCAAACCAGATGTTGCGCCGGTTGTTGTCCAGTGTGCGGCTGGAGAAGTAGCGGTCGAATCCTGGAAGGGAACCGGGAAGTCAGGGCCTCACTGGCCTCCTTCCCACCAACCCCAGCCCTTCCCGCCTCCCCCAGGATAAGAGATGGCCCAGGCGGAGGGAGAGAGACCTGGAGGAGCACATCCTCTGATCCAGGAGAAAACAAAACGTGGAGCATTTCATTTCATCCAAAATGAAAAGAGCTGTATTAGGTCCCAGGGGGAGCGTGTGTAATCTACAACTGCTGCCTTTATGGAAGAGAAGCACACCGATGAAGATGTTTCCACGGCCTTTAACCGCTGCAATGCTAACAGCAGGCTCTGAGGAGCCGCCTGGGAGTCCTGAGATTACCGCACAGAGGCTGATGGGGCTGCCCAACCCTGGGAGCACCCGAAGAGGCGGCCAGGAAGGATGAGAGAGGTGGGGACCACCCAGGCCACACAACAAGACCAGGACCTGCACCTTCTCCCTTCATATCCAGAATGTCCCCGTCACTGACAGAGGCAGCCTCCCTCCCCCACGTGCTCTGCACGGCTCACAGTTCTGCTCTCAGCCTGGGAAACCCTGTCCTAGGGTGGGCAGGCTGGTGGTGAACACCACCGTCTCCTCCTCCCAGACGCCCCTCCTGCTATACTGACTCTACCTGGCCCTGTGGACTGCGCTGCTCTGTATGGGCCAGAGGCCTGAAAGCTCAGCGAGGCCCATGGTAACGTCCAAGTGGGAGCAAAATGACTGGCCGCGTGGCAGGAGACTCACTGGCATCGAGCCGGAGCTTTGGCCTGCAGTAGGATTTCTCAGCCTCAGCGCTGTGGACACTCTGGGCAGGATAACTCCTGTGGGGAACCGTCCCATGCACCGAAGGATGCCGGGCAGCACCCTGACCTCTACCCACCGGAGGCTGGCAGCAGCATCCCCCAATTGGGAACACCAAAAATGGCTCCAGAAATTGCCAAATGTCCCTCGGGGGGCAAAATCACCCCCAGATGAGGACCATTGTTCTCGAATGTTCCTGAGAGAAAAGGAACTTGTCAGGCAAGTCCTGGATGCTGGCCCCAGCTCTGCCACTCGATGCACTGTGTGTGTCTGAATCTCTCTGAGCCCTGCGTATCCATCTACTAAAAGTGGGGAAGAGTGAATCACAGGGTGGCTGGGAGACTAAAGGAGCTGTCCGTCAGGGGCGTGGCATGGGTAACCACCATAAGCACAGTTATCCTCACACTGTGTTGATTATGGCTTGGGGTGGTATGGAAACTCCTACTGTGTGTGTTGGGGGTGGGGGTTGGATGCGTGATGGGTAAAGGATGTGGGGATGGATGAGGCAGGAAGGCATGTGTCTGAGGGGATGGGGCTGGGCAGAGGTGGTTCTGGGGCCTGAGTCAGACATAGAGCAGGTATGGAGGGGGAGACGGGTGTGGTCTTTGCAGGGACAGATGTGGCCCTGGGGGTTCACACTGGGCCTGTAGGCAGGTGTAGGACCGGGGGCAGGTTTGGATGACAGGGTAGCCATGGGCCTATGGACAGGTATGGGCCGGGGCTAGAGGTAGCCATGGGCCAGAGCACTCCCTCTGCCTCAGGATGAAGAGAGGACACTGCTGTGTGACCCTGAGCAAGTCCCTCCCCTCCTCAGGCCTCAGTGTCTTGGGAGGTGCCTTGGAGAGGCCGATGTCTGCAGTCCCTCCCAGCTCCATTAACGCTGGCTCCTGTTGAAGGGAGGGAGGGAAGAGAAGGAGAGGGCCCAGGGAGCCTTCTCCCCACGGCGAGGACTGCTAGTCTCTGCCAAATCAGCCCATTCATGGGAACGTCACACCTCACTCCCTGTGAGGTTCTGGCCAGAGAAGTTCGTTCCTGCCCAAGAGACTGTGGGTTCTGCCCCAGGAGGAGGGGGTTCAGGGCAAGGCAGGCCCAACCTCAGCACCACCCTGGGCCTGCCAAGCCTAGGCAGGCTCTGCAGGAAAGCCCTGTCCTGTAGCCCTGGCCGGGCATCTCCCAGCCCTCTTCTGGCAGTGGACTCTGCACACACCTTCCACCCCAAAAAAATCCTTGAGAAGGGAGAAGGAAAGGTCCTGAATCTGGATTCAAATTCTGCTGTGTAGAGACCTCTGCTGCCTAAAAGACCTCCCAGCCCACAACCTCCAAACACAAGAGGCTGGGAGCCATGGAAGAGGAAAGACGGCTTTGGAAAGAGGAGGAGCAGGAGAGGAAGGAAGCCGAGGAGGGACGACAGGAGGAGCAGTCCAGAACGGCACCGACCACCAGCGCCTGCCCGGCCTACCTCGCACGGACATCCTCTTGGGGAGGATCGTGACAGCCCCCTCAGCCACCTCCTCCAGGTGCAGCACCGGCGCAATCTTGGAGCCCCAGCTGTCAGAGCCCATCCAGAAGAAATGGCCTGTCTGGTTGGCCCTTCGAGCTGCCTCCAGCACACGCCTGTAGGAACACACATCAGCCCAGCCCAGCCGTGTCTGTCCACGCACCTGCCCCCACTCCTGGCCACACTGGCTGTGGGCCCACACCTCTGACCCCCAGGAGCCCAGGGTCTGCAACTGTCCCAGCACCCATGCTTTCACCCCCTGCCCGTGGGTTCCCTCTATGCCCCGCCCCCACCTGCCCATAGGCTCATGGCTACCACCTCATCCAACCTGTCCACCCCTGGGCCCACGCCTGCCTGCAGCCCCAGTGTAATTCTCCAGGCCCCCATCTGTCCCTGCAAAGACCACCCTGTACCCCCAGATCCACACCCGCCCCACGTCTGACTCAGGCCCCAGAACCACCTCTGCCCAGCCCCATCCCCTGAGACACATGCCTTCCTGCCCCATCCATCCCCACACCCTGCCCATCCTCACACCCACCCACCACCACACAACTGCCCCCTTCCCCCTCTGCACATACTGCCTCCTGCCCGAGGCTCCCTCTTCATTCACCGCCCTCTGTGCCAAAAGCCCGGGCCCTTCAGAGAGCTGCTCCCCACACCCTGAGTGGGAGTGGGTGATGGAGGGAGGCGGGTGTGGAGCTGCGCTATGCTCACACACAGCCCAGTCTGCCTGCGATGGTAATCCGAATCAAACCAGGAACCCGAGGGCCCAGCCTGGGGCCACGGAGCCCGCAGCAAGCGCGCAGCCAGGGCTTCGGGGAGGCATGAATGAAGTGGCCTCTCAAAGACATCTCCCCAGAGGGGAAAAACAAGGAGGAAAGGGCAGCATTCCCCTAACCCAGCTCCCACAGAGAGAGACTAGGCAGGGAGGAGGCAAGGAACTTGCTCATGTCACACAGCAAGCGAGAGGCTGTGTTACTAGAAACAGTCCAGGCCCTTCCATCAGTGGGGACCAGGGCACAGACTCCAGGGCTCAGAAGTGGCTGCTGGGCCTGTGCAGGAGGCGGCCAGCAGGGGCTGGAGGGCCTGGGCTTTCAGGGAGAAACAGATGTTTCCAGGCTGCAGAGCCGTCACCTGAGCTGGTCTTGTCCATCCTCATCCCCCCGCCCTCCTCCATCATCTCCCAACGCCTGAGGCTTTCCAGCCCCCTCACTGGTGTAGCCCCTAGCCCCACCCCGCCATCCTAGGTCACCACTAATTGCAGGTAAGGCTACTCTCAGAACCCATACCCACGCCCTGTTAATACCTGCCTGCATCCGGCCAGCCTGAGATGACCAGAACTCCCAACCATCCAGCCCTGCAGAGTCACCTGGGTTTATTTTTACTTCTGTTTGCTTCTGAAAATGCATGTGGATTTCCAGAAATGACCCCCGCCTCCCACCCGCTTCCCGCAGCCTGCTCCAGAAGTCAGTCTAGCTCCCTTCCAGCCCTCCCCTAGGGGCCTCTTCTCTGGGACAAAAGGCCCAGTTTGTTCAGTCCCCCTCCCAGCACGTGGGTCCATCTGAGCTGAAGGTGTCCCCAAAACAGCAGGCCTCGAGTGAGGCACAGAGCTGGGTGGGGTGTGGAAGCCAAGTCTTGCCAGGCTTTGGGGTGGGAGTAGGAGGCAGGAGTTGGGGAGCGGGGCCTGTTGGCTCAGAAGCTTCCCCAGGAGCTGGCTGAGTGGTGGCCATCGGAAACGTTCAGAGCCGGAATTCAGGGGACCTGTATGCCTCAAGGGACTGGGTGCTGCCTCTGTGCAGCTCCGAGGGTGCCAGGATGGGGCTGGAGGGCTCCCCTCCCTGGCCTTTCACTGCCTGAGACACCACCGTTGCAGTTGGTCCTTTTGTCCTTTGAGGCCAAAGCCCTCCTCCATCCGTCCAGGGACCCCCCCAGTGGCCTGGGAGGGGATCTGCTTTGCAGCAACGCTGGAATCCAGGTTAGGGCCTTTCCAAGCGAGAAATGGTTTGGGAGCAGTGGTAAGGAATAGAAGGAAGCCGCCTGGAAAGGGCTGGGCACACAGGGCAGCCTTGGCTGGTCCAGTGAGGGCGAGTCTGAGGGCACAGCAGGCTCTGCCAGCCTGGGCCAGATACCTAAGGAGGCCTGGCAGGGGCCACACCTGCTCTCACCCTCCTCCCTGAAGGAGAAGTGGCCAGTGGGGACTAGAGGACCCTACCAGATTCTGGGCAGGGCTGTGCCTCCCCTCAGCCGGGGCTCCCTGAGCCTAAGCCAAGACTAGAACCACACACAACCCAGACCTCGTCTCTGTACCCTGAGCTCACCACAGAAAGGAGGGAGGGGCTGAGGGGTGGCCCACATTTACTGGGCGCTTATTTCATGCCAGATGCTACTCTAAGCCTTTTACACACATTCTTGCATTGAATTCTCAAACGCTATCAGGCAGGTATCATTAGCTCATTTGTTTTTTAGCAGCAGAGGCCCAGAGAGGTTAAGAAATTCACCTGAGATCACACAGCTAGTAGGTGGGAAAACAGCATTAGAACCTAAGTGGTCTGGCCCCAAGCCCACGGCCTCAGCCCTCTGTTAAAGCACCCAGGCAGCCATCTCTAGCAGCTGGAATGGATGCAGGAATGGAGGGGGGAGGGAAGCGGTGCCCCATAGCAGTGGCCTGCACCCCAGCCTGGGGGTGCTCCCTGCCCACACACCCACTCACCTGTACCCACCTCTCTGGATCCCAGGGTGGGGTCAGGCTCGCCTGGGAAAGTAGGACAGGACCCATGGCTCTGCCCACACCTGCATGGCTCCCGGTGCCCACCCCACTGCCGCCTGCCCTCACCTGATGTCATCCTCGTTGGCGAAGATGATGACTGCCCTGGCGTTCGAGGTCTCCAGGAGGCGGCGGATGATCTTGTCGAACTCGCCTGCCTTGGGCTCCCGGGGTATCTTCACTGACTGGGCGATGCACACGCCCCCTGCAGGAGGGGCACCAGTTAGTTGAGGCGAGCAGGGGAGCCTGAGTCTCTCCACCACTCTCCCAGCACACGCTCCAGGGGATGGGGGCTGGGTGCCACCCAGGCTCCCCAGCCCAACTCCCAGCCCTGGGATCCCAGTCTCTGGATATAGGCTGTGCAGTCAGAATAGCTGCAGTATCAGTCTTGGCTCCACTTACCAGCTGGTGACCCTGGATATGTCACTTAAGTACTCTGAGCCTCAGTTTCCCCATACAGCAGCTAGAAGCAGCACAGCATCATGCTTAGGAGCTAGACTGCCTGGGTTCAAATCTCAGCTCTGCCACTTGCTGCTGTGTGACCTTAGGTCAGTTACTGAACCTCTCTGTGCTGCACATACAGCACCTATAAAGTGAAAATAATGTATCACCTATTTCATAGAATTGTTATAAGTGAAGTCACGCATATAAAGACAATAGCCGGTACCTAGTGTTTAGGAAATGTTGATTATTTTTATTGTAACCACCTCATAATGTTTCTTGGAGGGTTAAATCTGGGAAGAGGGCCCACCCTGAGGCGTTGTGCCTGCTACACCCACATCCGCATGCCTCTCAGGGCTCCTGTCCCTAGGCCCCATGCCCATCACCAGGCTCTTAAGAGGGTCAATACTTGGTGTTGTCAGAATTCACGCCCACACTGGGCGGCCATCAGAGGCCCTGGGAGCACTTGGGTGCAGCCAGTCCCCAGCTCCAGATGTGCCTCTCAAGTGCTGGCAGGGGACAGATGTCATTCATGTATTTAAATGCCACCTGACCTCCTGGTACAGAGCATCTGTGGGCCATGCTGGTATCAGCCATTGCCTTTAACGGATGAGGAAACTGAAGCTCAGGGAAGAGAAGTGGCTTACCCAAAGCCACACAGTTCTGGAGTCCAGGAGCTGGAGACCCCCAGAGAATAAGACCCCAGAGGCCCCTGGTGGCAGTCGATGGAAAAGCGTGAGGGGTTCATCTTGAAGCCGGCCCGGGTATCTAGCTGCTGCCCTCCTCTAGGTCCCACTCAACCCAACACAGTGCCTCAAACCAAGCACCTTGGCTGAGCACCCCTTGAGGTCCAGGCTGGGGCCACCTGAGCCTTCTACACAGACTTGTCCGAATACATCAGAAAATTCTGGGTGGGGCTGCCACGGGCTCAGAGTGCAGGAAACATGACTACCACCAGCCCCACAGGGCAGTGCCAGCACCCAGCTCCACCCATGGAGGGGCCCTTACCCATGGGCAGGGAGATGGCTGGCAGGGAAGGCTGCCCAAAGGCAGTGACACTGGGATGAGTCCTTAGAGGATGTAAGTGGCCAGCCGGTAGGCATTCTGGGTACCCTCACTGGAAGGAATGGCTGCTCTGTGCCAGGCGCCTGCTGGCCTGGGGTCACAGGACACAACACACACACACACACACGTGCACACACACATGCATGCACGCACACATGCACACACACACACAGCTCCCCAGGTCCCTCCTAACACACCAAGAAGTCCCAAGTGCTAGAGAAGAGCATGGTTACTAGGAGCTCATGGGGAGAGGGGAGAAGGAGCAAGGGTGCTTGGGCAGGACTGGGGCCCGTGTCAGTCTGGGGTCACAGAGAGAGCCAAGGGAGGCAGCTGCTGGCTGCGCCGCTGGCCGGGCCACCTCTCAGCTCCCAGCTAAACCCTCCATATGGTTTCTTTCCACTTAGAAAGTGGGCCGATTGCGACATTTCTCCCCCCATCTGGGGAGACAGATGGACAGAGGAAGAGGCTGGACTGGGAGGGAAAGGAAGGGGAGGATGAGCCACCTGGCTGCAGGAGCCAGGAGGAAGGCAGGGGAAGGGAGTTAATTGCTCTCAAACAGGGAGAAACTGTTAAGTCATATTTCTGAGTGACACTCCTCTAAGAGGATCCGTGTGATGGTCCTGCCTTGCACCTCAGGGCATATCTTGCAAGCTTCGTTTTGCTGGTGAAGGAAGGATTAGGTGGCCACGGCTGAGTTAGCGGGAGTGTGAGTGAGCCACAAGGTACTTGAGATGCAAGCGCAGTCTGAGGAGGGTTTGATGTTCTTGCAACTTCAAGAGATTCAGACCAGAGGGGAGTACGGGGGGAGGGGGCATGCAGAGCTCCACAATACTAATGAACATTTATGGAGTGTCCAATGCATGGTAAATGCTACTCTGCAAATTTTACATGGATTCACTCACCTGAGGTCAGTGTAATCACCACATCTCCAATTTATACATGAGGAAATTGAAGCACAGAGAGGTTAAGTAGCTTCCCCAGTTTCATGAAGACAGTCAGGGGCAGAGCTGGGGTTTGAACTTGGGCCATCCGGCTCCAGCGGCCAGCTTTCAGCCAGTCATGAAGGGAAGGGATAGGGTTGTGGAGTCGAGGGAGCTTGTGGGCCTATGAGCATGGCGGACATGGCGCCCGCCCTGGGGTGAGTGCCCACTAGTGTTGCTGCCCCCAGGATGAGAAACCAAGTGCCCATGGGGTCCCTTTGTTTCACAGCCCTATTGTCAGCAATGGCTGATCAGGGGTGTGGGGAAAGGAGCTGGCTCACAAGCCAGGCCCTCTCCGGGGGTGATACAAGTTCCTGGCAGTGGCACAACCTCTGCCTCAACTGCTGTCTTGGTGACTGCTGCAGCCAGAGGGGACTGGAGCGGCCTGAGAGGCCCTGAGCACCCACTGCATGCCTGGCACCGTGCGAGGCCCAGTCTCCATGAACCTCACACATTAGCAGGTGCTAATATCCCCATCTTACAGGTGAGGAAACTGAGACTCAGGGTGCTAAATAGCCTAGCCAAGGTCGCACAGCCAGTCTGCAGGACTGCAGTCCCGGTCTGTGTCCAGAGCCTCCCTCAGGCAGAGAGGCCCTCACTTCCTGCAGCCCCTTCCCCTCCTGGGCAGTTCCCTTTCCTTGCAAAGCAATTACGCCACAGCAGCCACCGAGAATAAAGGGGCAGTGTTTCACGTGCCGGAGCCTCTTCTGCAGCCTCTGTTGTTTAGGGGAGTTAGCATGCATGTACACACACAGTCACAGAATGCACGCTCTGGCATAGAGGCACGTCCACCACTGCCACAGCCCACCCTGTGCACTCCAGGCCACGCTGCTACAGACCCAAAGTTACACCAACCCCAGCAGCCATCCCTCTGCCCAGTCCCTGGGCCACATGGCTAAGACTCCCGCAGACACCCGCTTCAAACCTCTCCCCCAGGGAGGGGCATTCCTCCTCACCCTGTGCCCTTCCCCCAGTGTCACTGAATAAAAGAAGAACCCTGGGTCCAGTGAGAGGAGATATAATCAAATTAAAGCCCATAAAGCCCTCCCACTATCTCAGGGCAGAGGCTGAGCCCTCCACCCCCCAGGCTCCAGACACAGGATCATATGGGGAGGGAGACACCCATGAAGAAGTCTGGGAGTCCCCATCGCCTCCCTGGCTCTCCTGGGTCCCCCTTGGCAAGCCTCTGCCCAGCCTCCTGCCAGGACCCCAGCCCCCTAGGCTCCTGACAAACACCCAACTGCCTCTTGTCAGCTGCAAGCTCTGCCATTCCAGCCAAGCTGGTGCCTCTGCTCATCGGCCAGGGGCAGGAAGCCACAGCCACTTGCCAAGAAAATCTGAGCACAGCAAGTCCATAGGGACCTTGGAGACCTCCTGGCCCAAGATGGATGGACAGCGAAGAGATAGAGGCCAGAGAGGCCTTGCCCAGGGGTGCACAGTAGCAGGGGCAGAGCTACCTCCAGGCGAGGCTCTCACCACTGCACCGGGAGGTCTGGGATCCAGGCCAGCCCCTGACTGCTTTCCAACAGGACCCGCTACCTCTCCCAGCCCCGCGCCTCCTCCCCAGCCCGCCCAGGCTCCATGCCTCCCCTTCTCCCGGGACCGCCCCACCCATCAAAACTGACTTAAGCTTGCCCCATCCCTCAGGGCCTCCTTTACTACAAGGCACTGGACGCTTGATCAAGGCGTGTCCATCAGAACCCTGGGCAGAGCCACACCGCAGCATCTAGTAACGATGAATGTGCCGGCTGCCCGCAAGCCAGGGCTTCCCCGTCCACACTTGTCCCCAGGGAAACCCCAGCACGTGGGCACCGGAGACCCACACAAAGTCGCCCAACACAGCACCGTCTGAACCTGCAAAAATTGGAAACAACCTAAATGTTGTGTAACGGAAAAATGAATAAACTGCACTACCTGGGGTTGTCCGTGCCCGAGGTGAGCCTAGGTTTACAGGAGGTCTGACCATGGCAGGACCCTCTGACCCCTCACTGTGCCTGGGATACTCCCCTCACAGCACTTCCCCATCCTCCCTGGTGTGGCTCACCCCATCCCACCTGTCTCAAAAAGTCCTCCCACCATCCTGCAAGGTCACCCCCTCCAGCAGCCTCCAGATCCCCTGCCTTCAAGGACCTCCCGACCCCCACCACTTGTGGGATGTGCCCACCTTGTGCAGTCAGGCTGGGCCAGCAGAAAGAAAAGGCTTCCCATGAGAGGAGCTGGCTTGTGCCCCTGCCTCCCAACTCCCCAGTGTGAGGAGACAGTCAGGGGTCCTCCGAGCTGTCACCCTGGAGACTGGGCTCCAGACAAGGAAGGTGAAAAGTCCTCCCCGCAAACCCTGAGCCAGCTCCCTCTGGTCCCCAGGCCTTGCCTCTCGGGGCCCAGCCAGCTGGTCCTGAGGCCAGCAGAGACATAGGCACATCCTCACTTTCTCCTTTCCTTTAAAAAAAAAAAAAAAGAAAACTTTTAAATTTAAAAGAGACAAAAACAACGAAAAAACAAATCCTAGGAATTCAAGTGGAAAAATCTACATTATGGCAAAATGTGAAGACAACAATTTCCAGCGGGGTTGGGGGTGGGGAGTTACACACGGGGACGGGGGCAGGAGAGCAGGTCCCCCGGCTCCTGTAGGGGAGGACAGAGGGGAGGACAGAGGCTGGAAGCTACCCCTAGACCCTCGTGGACACACACACACACACACACACACACACACACACACACACGGCTCCTTCCTTCTGACTCCCAAAGCCAGGCCCTTCCCCAAACCAGCTCTCAGGAAGGGGACCAGAAACAGCTGCTCAGAGGGCTTGGTGACTGGTGACTAATCAGGTGCTACTTTTGTCTTCAGCTGGAGCAAAGCCTGAATGGAAATCAATGGAGCGCCCGTAGCAGTGCTGTGGCCAGAGGGGTGTTCAAGGTCGGGAGGACACCAGGCCCCAGCAAAGGCCCTCCAGGGCGAGCTGGGTGTGGGACAGGTGAGGGCTGGGCTGGCTCCAGCTGGGTCTGGGACTGCACAGAGGGCCAGGCTTGGTTCCTGTCACCTGTCACCGCAGCCCCAGTCTGCTTCTGTTTGTGGCCCCACTCCCCAGCTCATCAGTCTCCAGCACCCGAGACTTACTCCCAGCTTTACAACCCTTGGCAGCCCCCAGTGTGTGTGTGTGTGTGTGTGTGTGTGTGAGACTCGAGGCCTGCACCTCCTCCCCAGGAGGGTCTCCCTGATGCACGCAGTGAATTTGGGTTTACTGCAACATCCAGTACCGCCTAGTCCCCACCAGGATCCACCCATCTGACCAGGTCTGTGTCCCCCACAGGCCTCTGCACGCGCTGCTCCCTCAGCCAGGAGCTCCCCCACCTCAGCTGCTCAGCCACCCTCTGGCTCCCCACCCAGCTCTTCCCTGGCTGGGCCACATTTATCTCCCTGGCTCTGTCTTTCTGCTGGGGGCCTTACAGAGCCCAGGACCTATGCAGGGCCTGCCCAGGACAGGCGGTAATCCACACTTGCTGGACGAAGCGGGGACCGAGGGCCTGACTGACAGGGTTTTGAGGGGACAGCTTGGCAGGAGCTGCCAGCACAGGTGTGAGAGCAGAGGCTCTGGAGGAGCTGGAGGTGAGCACCTGTGCCTGCTCACCCGCTCCCACCCCTCGGTGACCTCCCCTCTGAGCTGCCACCTCCTCACATGCACAGGCACTGGACACCCATTTGAACCTGGCATCTACTTTGCTCCGGTCCACAGCGACACTCTGTGCTCAGCATCCACACGCATGGGGTGGGTACCACACGCAGCTGGACGTCTCCCTCCATCCTGCCTTCTGCTGGGATTTTGCTTTCTCCACCAAGACATCAATTCCTTACCATGAGTGCTCGGGAAATTGCCTGCGAACGATGAGCAAGTGAAGGAAAGTGCACACTGGCTGTGCAAAGCGACCGGGGCCCTGCCTGAAGACAGCTGACAGCTGACAGTTTAAACTCCACCTGGTAGGGCTGGTGTGAGGGCCGGACGCAGTGGTGTTGGTGCAGGTTGCCTGCTGGAGCCAAGGCCGCTGGGGAGGGGCAAGGCCTAGTGGGGTGGGGCTGCTGAGGCAGGAGGGCAGGAGCTCGGAGGAAAGGGGCCTCATCACTCAGCCAGGCCAGGACCCAGGATCCAGGGCTGGGGAGGTCCACAGCGCGGGGACCAGGGGATCGGGATTGTCTGAGGCAGCACACACATCCTTTCCCTCCTGAAGGCTCTCAGCACCCTCGCCACACCCCCAGCCCCATCCCCCACCCACCCACCCACACACACACACACACACACACACACGGCAATGCACACCCTCACAAAATCGCATACTACACACCACCACAAGCTCACACACTCACAGTCACACACACCAGAGACACAGCCCCCATCACACTTAGTGAGAACCTCGTACAGCCTCACAGCCACAAAGACGGGCACAGGGCCACACGCACACACTGACACAGTCCCAGATCCCACAGCCCTACACGGCCTCGCACAACACGCACACCACACCCAACTCCATCGTGTCCTCCACACACACCCACACACCCTGCATGTGAGTCATGTAAATCCCCACCCCGAGACACATCTGCACCCAATTATAACTTCAGACAACCCCAGCCACGCACAGACACACACCTGCACATCACCACACAGACATACACCACACACACTGCCACACAAATACACACCACGCACACCCACACATCACACACATACACACCACACATATCACCACACACACACACACCACGCACAGACACACACCCACATATTACCACACAGATATACACCACACACACACGTCACCACACACATACACACACATCACCACACAGATGGACATCAGACACCCACACATCACCACACAGATACACACCACATACACACATCACACAGATACACACCACACACACACACAGCCACATATCACCACACAGATATATACCATAAACATACCCCCACACATCACCACCCAGATATACACCACAAAACACATAGATATCACCACACAGATACACACCACACATCACCACACAGACACACACCACACATCACCACACAGATACACACCACACACGCACATCACCACACAGATACACACCACACACGCACATCACCACACAGATACACACCACACATCACCACACAGATACACACCACACACACACGTATCACCACACACACACGTATCACCCACACAGATACACACACAGTCACATACACATCACACACAGACACACACACCAACATCATACCACACACAGACACACATCACCATACACAGTCAGATATGCACCACACACAGATACACATAACCCCACACACAGAGCCACAGACACACCACACACAGACACAGGTAACCCTGGACAGTCACATACAACAACCCTGCCAGACCATGGCCAGCCCCGCTCCACCAACCACAAGCAGGCGGTGCCTGCCATGAGGCATCCGCACCCCCGCCTCACACTGCCTGGTGGCTCTCATTCAGTTACCGCACGTGCACTAAGCACCCCTCCAGCCCATCTCTTCTTAACTGAGAAACGCCTCCTGGCTGAGTCTCCCCAGCGAATGCCCCAATTAGCCTGAATCCTTTCCCAGGGAGGTCCTGTGAGGCCCTGATATGCACCAGGGGCTGGCAGAAGCTCACACCCCTCATACCGCCCGGGGGCCTGGCCACACCTCAGCACCATTAGCACCTCCTCCCTTGGCCTGGTCCTCACTGGCTGGGATGCCCATGGAGGGGCCTATGGTCCAGCAACTGGACAGCGGGGATGGCACGGCTCTTCATGCAGCCACCTCTGTGGCCAGCACACTGAGGCAGGGCCCTCCTCTTGCCTCTGAAACCCCACCCTCTGCCACCAGGCTCGCCATTCCCGCCCATCCCTGCCCCTGCAGGGAGAACAGGGCTGGATCTGGGGGTGCAGGGGCGCTGATGGAGCAGAAGAGGGGGACACAGACATGCGAGACCTGGCCTGGTGTGACATGAGGAGGCGGAGTCGGGGCACAGACAGGGCCATGTCCCATCTCAACCACCTGCTGCTTCATGACGAAAGCCACGCTGCCCGCTCTCCAACCCTCCATTTCCACGTCTGTGAAATGGGGTGGTAGGAACCCTGTCCCCCAGACACAGCAGGGTTGCAGTGAGGATTAGAGCGGATCGCCTGTGGACAGGGCCAGCCCCTAGGGGATATTTTGGGGTGTGGAGGAGGATGCAGGCCTTGGAGGACCTGCCAGGGCAGCCATGGGGCTCAACATCTCAGAGCTGAGCCCTGCTCTCCCCCAGCCGGAGGCCGCTGGGCAGCACAGGCGGTGTGGCTCAGAGCTGCATTATTCATGGCGCTCAGCTTTGAGCAGAGGGAAATTTGCTGAGTGATCGACTTAATATCTTAACACAAAACCACTTAGGCAAAACACCTTTGAAGCGAGAAAGGCGAAAAAAATCACAAAGGGAAGCCATGGTGTTTGGAGGCAGATGGTGGCAGGAGGGGCCTGGCTGGGGCAGGACACAGAGAGAGGGCTGGTTCCTGGCCCCCACCACTAGCCCCCCAGAGGCCCCTACCCCAGGTCAGCCCACCCAGGCCCCACTGTTCCCCACCCTCAGTGGCTGTGCCAGCATTCACTGATGAAGGAATCCACCCATTTCTCAGATCCAGTTCATGAAGGAAAGGGAGTCTGCCCAAGGCTCGCACAGCAGTCGGAGGCCAGCCAGGAGCCAGACCCAAGACTGCTGAGTGTGGGTCAGGGTCCCTGCCGAGGTCACCCCTGGTCCGACCCTCAGGCCGTGTGGTGGGGCTGTGGTGAGTAGGGCCCTCAGCCTGATTGCATGGCTCTGTGCCTGCCTCAGGCCACAGTCAAGGCCAGGACACCGTGGCGTGTGGCTGAGGATACTGGAGGAGCCACTCACAGAATAAGACCCCCAACTTTTTTCCCATCTGCCCCAACTCCAGTGACACCCTGGTGGAGGAGGTCACATATCAGCTTCTCAGTCCTCTCTGCTGCCTCACTTCACCCCTACCACAGCAGGACAACCTTCTCCAACTCAGCCCCTCGACCCTTTCCCAGTGCTGGTCCCTCTGCCAGAAATGCCCCTCCCACGTCTCTACCTGCCCAACCCCATGCAGCCTAGGGCCCCCGCTTCTCTGCCTCTTCCCCCATGAAATACCCCAGCTCCTTCCCGCAGTGGGAGCACATCAGGCCCGTCTGCTCCTCTCCACTGGCACTTGCCGTCCTCTACCTTGTGCTGTGGTCAGTTTTGGAACTGACCTGCCTCGGGTTCAAATCCCAGCTCTGCCACTTCTTAGCTGTGTGACTTTGGACAAGTTCCTTAACCTCTCTGGGCCTTGTCTCCACATAATAAAGTGTGAAGAATAAGCAAGTTAATATACATAGGGTGCCTAGAGCAGTTCCTGGCATATTAGTGCTCAGGAAGTGTTTATTACTCTACTATTATTGTTGGTTTCCTCCATCAGCCCATGAGCCCCGTGTCTTTCCCATTTCTCACCCCCCAGTTGCCAGCAGAGTGTAGGATGCTCAACCAACAGTAGCTGAAACGAACCTCCTTTCCAACAATGTTGTCTCCCCCAGATACCCTGGGAATGGGAGCCAGCGCCGGGCTGGTGGCAGAGACCCTGCGTTGCAGCAGAGAGAAGCATGGGGAAGATGACCTCCCATCAGCTCCACTCCATGGCACAGTCAGGCCAGCAGTTGGGCCTGGCCAGAGTTAAAGGCCAACAGCTTGGCTCGGAACAGACAGTGCAGGCCGGGATGAAATATTTAGGAGCCCACATCCCCAGGAAGTGGAAACTGACAAGCAAAATGAAATGTTGAGATGTGATTACCCAGGCAGGCCAAGCATGTCTCCCCACCAGCGGCAGGCTCAGCGCCTGCTCCCACCCACCCCACCACCACAAGCAGGCACTGGGTAATGAAGTCCCCCTGGACTCTTCTCCCGAGCTAGCCCTTGCCCCTCCTCTTCAGGCCAGGCCAGGAGGGAGGGTGACAAAGAGCCCGGCTCTGACTCCTGCATCCCACCCCTTTTGGTGACAGAACAGCAAGAAATACAGAAAACTGGGGGCCTGGGTCAAGCCCGAGCACTGGATATAACTGGATGATCCCTTCACTCCACCAAGCTTCTTCAGCTGGAAAATGGGGCTGCTGGCCCACGCCGGGGAGCGGGGACCAAGAAGGTGGGTGTGAGCACTCCGTCAGCTGGCCTTGGTGGAAGGGATGGTAAGGCGATGCCTTCCCAAAGTGAGCATGGCAGCCAGGACCAGCCTCACCCAGGAAAGCAGGAGAGGCCTTCTTGACACGCTGGGCTGTGGGGACTCAGGTTGGTGAAGCTGATGGACAGATGTTGGGGGCGCTCCTGAGCTGAAGAAGTCCCCACCCCAATCCAAAAACCTTCCCCAGGCTCTCTCAGCACAGCTGGGAAAAGGTTTGCAGCCTCTCAAAACTTGGGGGCTTGCTTGGCTAGATGGGGGGCGACGGGGTGGGAGACAGGAACCAGGTAGGGAGGGAAAGGGGACTCCACGCCTGGATCCTGGGAGCAGCCACGAATGGGGTCAGGAGGGCCTCGGGGAGCAAGGCCAAGGGGAGGAGCTCTCCCTGCAGGCTGGAGCTGGAGCCGGAGCCGGAGCCAGAGCCGGAGCCAGAGCCGGAGCCGGAGCTGGGGGAGGGGGGGGTAGAGTCTGCAAGTTTTTCTCAACAGACATTTGGGGTGGGACCACTTTTCACAGTGTGGGACTGTCCCTTGTTATAGTACAAGGACTGGGCACTCAAGTCATGGTGATAATCCAAAGTCCTCCACACCTGTCTAAATGTCCCTGGGAGCAGGGTGGGGATGCCCAGAGTTGAAATCTCCTGGGGAGGGGCTGGGCTCCCCAGACAGAGCTGGTCCGGCTGCTGTGGTGTCCACCCGCCTTTAAAAAAACAAACAAACAAAAAAAAAACAAGCTCTTTTCTGATCTAAACCAGAGAAGGGCTGCGATTTGCACATGCTGCTCACACACGTGCTGCCCAGACCCTCTCAGGCTGGCTCGGGAGCCCCAGATAGCTCAGCCTCCCTGGGGCAGGTCCAGCCGCACCTGGCAGCAGCCAGCTGACCCCCCAGGCTCTAATTCATGGCCACCCCCACTCCTGTCGACACCTACTTTTCAGACCACAGCCCCACAGTTACTGCACAAACCTCAGCCTGCCCAGCCTGGCCCTTACAACTTTCCACCAAAACTCCAGTCCCACCTGGTCACTCCCATCCCTCACACCTTCAGTGGCTCCCACCTCCCTCAGCCTGTCCTGAGGCCTTGCAGGACTGACCTCATCCACCCCAGCCTCCTCTCCCGCCCCCCACCTCTAACAGCACCTGCTGTTTCCAACATACATCTGAGCCTTTAGTCAGACTCTGCTCTGCCTTTGATGTCTAATTCACCTTCCCAGACTCTTTTCTTCAAGTCAGCTCCATCTGTCCTCAAGGATTCAGCTCAGGCCCCCTCCTCCAGGAAGCCTTTATGGGTGTCCCCAAGGTCCTCCTCCCCTGGGTACCTATAACAATCTCAATGTCTCAACCACTGCCGTTAGCACAATGAATGAAAGTTACCGGACTAGATGCCTCTGTGCCTACCGGCCTCTGACTCCAGGAGTGGCCACTGCTGGGCCCTGGAAGCCCACACTGCCAGGCACAGAGCAGTCACTGTCACTGACTCAGCAACCCCCAGTGCCAGGAGCTGTCCTAGATTCTATGGGTACAGCCAGGAATAGGACAGAAAAGCCTGCCCTCGTGGAGCTGCCATCCACCTGTGAAGCCGACAACAGGGATGACAGAATGAACAAATGAACGCACAAGCTAGGTGGTTAATTAATTAACAGTTGACCTATTGTCCGGAAGGCTGCTGGCCCCATCTCCAGCTCCTGTTCCTCTGCGCTTCCTGTCTTCCCCGACTCTCTCCAGCCCGCCTTCTGCCTCTCCTCTCTCTCCCACCAACACACACTCTCCCCCATCATCGCACAGCCCCTCATGTTCCCGCAGCAGTCCCAGCAGAGTAACCTTTCTCCATGTTGTCTCCTGAGCTCCTTCCAATCCACTCAGGTCCTATTATGACCATTTTACAGATGAGGAAACCGAGCCCCACCCGCCAGAGCCCAGTGCTGTGGCCTCTACCTTCCCTTCCTCCACCCCATCTTCTCCCTCGCCTCCACCTTCCTATCACGCTCTCCTCTCTGCTTCCTGCCTCTGGGGTGAACTGACAAGGGGCCTCTGCTCTCTGAGCCTGTTTCCGACCTGTAAGGTGGGGTGGGCATGGAGGCTCGGGGAGCTGGTCACGGGGCCTCCACTGTCCCTCTCCCACAGCCTTCTGCGGCCCCTACCGTGTGGCCCTCTGTTCACGCTCCCCCTCCCTCCTCTCTCCACTTGCTTGTCACTTTGTCCTGCTTCCTCTCCTCCCCACATCCCAAGGCCTCCCTGGGGCCCCAAGACGTCTACAAGAGTCGTTAGCTTTCCTTCTGGCTCATTAAAAAGCAGAATTTGCATAGAATATCCATATGATCATTCTGTCTACAGCAAAATGGGGCACAGATACAATGCAGCAAGTAAGTGAGGGAGAGAGGAGAGGACAGTCACAATGGGAGGCAGGGAGAGCCCCCACCAGGAAGAGACCAAGCGCACCCCCGGGTCTGAGGCCTCAGAGGCAGCCCCTCACTCCTCCCAGCTCTCACTGGGCCTTGCTGTTGGCTAATTCCTGTCTCTGTCATTCTTACAATAACCAGCAAAGTCCGAATACGGTTGTCCCCATATTACAGGTGGAGAAACCAAGAGCCAGTGAGGAACAGTGGCACGTCCACAGACCAAGGCAAGCCCGCAGGTCAGGGGAAGCACTCTCAGCCATGGCCAGCCCACCCGTCCCACGTCCCACGTCACCTGCAGCTCTTTCTGGAAGTCTGCCCCTCCTGACTCTCAGAAGGGAGGCAGGCAGCCAGGACCCCCTCCCCGCACCCTGGGACAGGCCCACCTCCCATGGAGGTCTCCCCCATCACTGCTCCTCAAGGCAGCTTCCCTTCCCCCATTCCTGCCTGGCCCTCCCATCCCTGCAACAACAGATTAGCCAGAGACACAAGAGATTTGTGGAGACAACTGCTTCAAACCTCTCATCCCAGCTTCATCATCGCATCCAGACCTGCCTTGTCCCAAAAAGAATTCGCAGCAGTGCCCAGAAATAAACATGGGTAGCTAAAAAAGAAACTGGTAACAAAACCAAGGGGAAGGGACTGCACTTCACAGATGGGGCCCCACTCAGCATCCGTGGAACTGGCCCAAAAAGGGGCCCTTAGTTGATCTGGGGTCAACCAGGACTCCCAGAGTGGCTGACCTTGGGGCAGATTCACCATCCGTGGTACTGAAGCCAGGAGCGCTGGGCCTGGCCCGGCAACCCCCCACCCTCCAGCCTTCTGGCCACAGGTAACCCAGAAGCAAGGCCAGTGGGCCCAGACTTCAAATACACCCAAATCTGTCCCTTCTCACCACCCGCACCCCTTGTCCAGGCCATTGTCACCTCTTGTCTGGACTATAGCAGCCTCCACACTGGCCCAGGGCCCCACTCTATGCCCTGCACAAAAGCCGGAGGGATCACGCCCCTCCTCTGCTCCTGACCCTCCAATGGCTCCCAGCTCACCCAGAACAAAAGCCAGAGTCCTCACAGGGCCCCAGGGTCCCATGCAATTTGCCCTCCTCTGCCTGTCCATCTCCCTGCCCCGCTTATTCTGCTCCTGCCTCTTGGTTATTCTCCAAATGCCGGGCAAGCATCACCTCAGGGCCTTTGCATGTGCCAGTTCCCCTGCCTGGAGCCCTCTTCCCACAGATCTCTGCCTGGCTAATACCCTCACTGCAGCTGAGGATCTGCCAGAAGCCACCCCTGCAGAAAGCCAGGATGAGGATCAAAAGGCCGTCAGCCTTGCGGGGAAGAGTCTCCCCGACTTGCCTGCTCTCTCCGCTTACACTGCATTGTTCCTCTTCAGAGCAGCGTCTTCCACAGCTGCTATCTCAAATTATAATTATACAGTGATGTGTTTGCTTATTCACTGGAAGCTCCTCCTGGAAGCTCCACTGGAAGCTCTCCCCAAATGTGAGCCCCACAAGGCCAGCAGCTTCATCTGCTTAGTCCACGGCTGCACCCCAGTGTCCTGGTCCAATGCCTGGCATGCAGTCAGTGCCCAATAAATATTCATTTCGTAAATATTCAGTCCACAGATGAATGAATGACTGTGGAAGTGAGGGATACAAAGGCTGTAGGGCAGAAGGAGGAAATGCCCACGCCCCTCCATGCCAGCCACACCCCTGGGGCAGGTCTGTGGGACTAGGAAGCCTGGGTCCCACCTTCTGAGTCCTTGAAAGTCCCAGAAGCAGCCGGGCGTGGTGGCTGACGCCTGTAATCCCAGCACTTTGGGAGGCCAAGGTGAGTGGATCATGAGGTCAGGAGTTCAAGACCAGCCTGGCCAACATGGTAAAACCCCATCTCTACTAAAAATACCCAAAATTAGCCAGGCTTGGTGGTGGGTGCCTGTAATCCCAGCTATTTGGGAGGCTGAGGCAGAGAACTGCTTGAACCCAGGAGGTGAAGGTTGCAGTGAGCCGAGATCGTGCCACTGGCACTCCAGCCTTGGTGACAGAGCAAGACTCCATTTCAAAAAAAAAAAAAAAAAAAAAAAAAAAGTCCCAGAAGCATGAGGGGAGCCAGCATCAGAGGAGTGGCTGTCGGGGCATTCAACCCTCCCAGGCCACTTTCAGAAAGGGACCCTCACAGCTCATACATGGTCACACGAGAGTCACATGTGACTTGATGGCTCCTGACCCACTTCTCTTTTTTTCTCTCTCTCTCTCTGTCTCACATACACACACACACACACACACACACACACACACACACACTTACCCTACCATGCCAAGGTCTTCCAAGCCTCAGACCAGGTGGGGAAACCAGGGGCCCCTTGATCACCCTGCTCCCATCCCAGGAGCCTCCCCCCCTCTTTCCTGCCTAGCCCTAGAACTGCTGGCCCCTGTGGGGCAGGGCTTTCCAAGGCCTGCCGATCTGGCAAGCCACCAGTGCTTCCCTGGGACAAGCCACCAATGCTTCCCTGGGGAAGGCCAGATGAAGGGAACCAAATTCCCCCCTTAAAAGGAGGACTCAGTCTTTCCCCCTTCAAGCGACAGAGCAAGAGCCAGTTTCAGAGTCATGCAGACCTGGTTACAAAGCCCAGCTCTGCCCCGACAAGCTGGGAGGGCCCGGGCAAGCCCCTGGGCACCCTGGGCTGCAGTCACCTCCTCTAAAGTGGGGACAATGCTCAGGACTTCTGTGCAGGAGCTGAAGCCGGGGCCAGGAGCATCTGTCAGGACGGTTCATCAACAGGGCCTCGAAATGTGTGCACGACACTCAGGAGTCTCAGCCGACTGAGGAAGGCACACAGTCCCTTTTTGGTCTTACAAATCAAAAAGCAGGGGCTAAGGGAGAAGTGACTTGTGTAGGGTAACATAGTGTGGGGGGTGGGGCTGAGACTGGGGCGAGGCTGCTGGACATCCCCACCGGTCCCAGGGCACTCAGCGGGCCCGTGTTGGCCTGAAGCAGGAGGTGCCGGGTGGCGAATGTGAGACAAGGAAGGAAACACTGGGTTCACAGGTCCCTCCAGAGATGCAGAGAAAAAGGCAGACGGGGCTTATCTCAGCCACATCCCCAAGGAGCCAAGAGCGGGGGACTCGGGGTGCCAGGAGCCCCACCCCAGCCAGGAATGGAGGCAGAAGACCAGGGTGAGCAAACAGGTGAAAACGCTTTCCTGAAGGTCAAGGCCAAAACCCGAGCTGGGTGAGCAAGGCAGCCGCCTTCCCCACCCGCCCTTTAGCCATGGGAAGAAACTAGAAGGATTCCTGTCGGATGGGAGCCTGGGGAACAGGCCCCAATGTGCTCTGAGTAAAGAGGCTCAGTAAGGAGGAGAAAGAAACAACAGAAGAAAATGAGCTTGAAGAAAATGGGGTTCCAGTTTAGAGATTTGTCAAAGCATTAAAAAAAAAAAAAAAAGAGGCCGGAGGAGTTGGGAAGCAGGCCACTGTGGAAGTATCTCCTCTGTGGGCTCTGGCTGGGCCCAAGAACAGACACACAGGAAGCCAGAGACCAGCTGTGGTGCTTGACCCTCCATGTGGCAAAGTGAGACAAAAGCCACGAGAAGTCAGTGAAGGCTGAGAAGACCTGTGTTGGGGGGACTCAAAGGTCCCCTGATGTGTTGTCTGCATGCTGTCAATTAAGCTGAGGCTCAGAGAGGGAAGGCTACCAGCCAGAAGTCACACAGCCACCCAGGGACAAGAGCCAGGACCAGAACTCAGCCAGCCTCCCAGCCCAGGGCCCCCTGCCCTGCTCCTGTACTCTGGTTAAGAAGGAAAACAACTGATGCCTTTGGGAGCACCAGGCTCGGGGCAGTGCCCGGCCCACCTGGCAAGTGCTTTATAGGTATTCATGCATTTAATCTCACAACAAGCTATAGGGAGGAACCATTAATATCCCGTTTGACGAAGGTGGAAACTGAGGCACGGGGCCCCTCGGGGACTGTTCAGGATGCCACAACTCATGATAGCAGAGCCAGATTTGAACCCAGGCCATCTGCCCCAGCGTCTGGGCTCTCAGTCACTCTATCCTCCTGCATCACAGGGGAAAAGGACTGGATTCAGAAGCCCAAAGCCACAAAGGGGCTGCCACCAGCAAAGGGAATTTTTTCAAACCCCAAAGGAATCTTCAAACACATTCCACCAAGGAGGCTGTGAAAGAAAACGTTGCATCCTGTCAGGAGGGAAGAGATGCAAATTCAGAGCAAAAAGGGCTCAGCATCTGATGTCTTCCTCCTGTCACTCCCATCAAGCTTAGAGGCAGATGCAGACGGGAGCGTGTCCCCGTCTGGACAAGCACTTCAGACAGAGGGAGCCAGGAAAAGTGGCTGCACTGAAAGGAAAGCAGAGGCCCAGCAACACCAACCTGGGGACGTACAAAATGCAGAGGCGTCAGGCCCTGCACGGGTCAGAGTGGCAGAGGAATCCGACCAGACAGGCGCAGTCCCTGAGGCGCGCCACACAAGCACGTGGTTCATCTTCACCACAGGACAGAGATTGACCTGGCAGTCACGAGCAGTCACATTAGCACCAACACCTTGCCAATCTCCAAGCCCCAGCAAGGAGACCGAGCTGGCACGTGGTGGGTCTTGTGGCTTGGCAGGGGGCACCCATGCCAGGTTCACTTAATTTCCACCTGCAGCAGAATGACAGGTGGCGTACAAGGGCAGCAGAAGGCAAGCTGGGTCTCGAGTCTAGAACAGCCTGGCTGATAGGTTAGAGTGGGAGGTTCTGGCTGCAGGGTGGGGCCCATTCCTCAGCATCCTGGGAAAATGCAACATCAGAAGGCAGAGTGCTCAGCCTTGGGCCGAAGAGGGGTCCCTGGGTCCCAGGAGGCAGCTGGTGGAACAGTCCAGAGGCCTCCCCCTCGGGAGCTGCTAAAAGTCATCTGATCCTCAGACACAAGCTAAAGCCGGCGGCAGCACCCCTCCCCACTCTACCCCTTCAGGCCCCTGCTCCCTGCTCATTTCAACCATGGTTCGTCTGATGGGGTGGGAAGGTTGCGCGCTCCAGGCACTGCCACCATGCAATTGCCCCAGTCATTCCCGAACAGAAACGCCAAGCCCTGAAGGGCCACGCATGACGTCCGCTTCTTTAGGCCTTGCAGGACGCCTCCTTTCCCGGCTCTCCTCTGAGAGACGCATTCTAAGCAAGTCGTTTTCAGTGGGTATCTGAGGGCGTCTTCAGGATGGGCCCAAATTGTAGGGAACAGGTCTTTGCTCTCATGAAGGATGCCTTGAGCCAAGGCCAGGGAGGGCGAGGACACAGCCCATCCGTGCCAGCTGGACCTCAGAGGCCCCTCCTGTCACAGGTGAGCAGCGGCCCAGGGAACAGGGCTGTCGTCTGTTCACTCAGTGTTCTCTCTGTAGCATGTGCTGAGGCCCTGCTATGTCTGAGGGAGGGCGGGGAGCACAGAGCTGGGTGGGGCCTGTGCCCCCCTGGCCTCAGGAGCCGTCAGTGCAGCGGGCAGAGGGAAGGCGGGCACTGTGGCCCACCTGAAGGGGCTTCCCAGAGAGCCTGGGTGGGGGAAACTCCACCCTCGCCTGCTCCACCAAGGGGCACAGCTCTGTGTGGGACAGAGCAGGTGAGGGGCCTGCAGGGAGGAGGGGCCTTAGCTCTGAGCCTCAGTGGGCAAGCGGACCCCTCAGGGCCCTGAGGCGCACGCATCTCCTCAGCCAGCTGGCACAACCCCAGATGCCAAAACATTCCCACATGCAGTGCTGGCCTAAGAGAAACTCCTCAGCACCCCTACCCACAGCCGCTCGAGCTCCAGGCCAGGCCCGCACCGCTCCCATCTGCCTGTTATTCCACCTCCAGGCTCTGGTTCCTGCTGTCCTCCCACCTGGCTCGCCCTTTCCTTCCTCTTCTTGTCCAAATACTCCTCCTCCAAGCCCTGCTTGACCACTGGGCCTGGCTGGGCTGGAGCACCGCAGTCCTGGGTGTGTCTCTTCACTTCAGTGGACACATCATCGCATCTCTTTTTTCACTTATTCAGGCGAGCTCTGCCTACTGTGTGCAGAGCAGGTGCTAGGGCTGGCTGTGTGTGGCTCCTCTCATGCCCACCAAAAGGGCCTGAGAACAGGGCCTACAGCCTGTCTCTGTCTCACACGGGGGCTGGGAACGTGCTGGAGAACAGGGCTGCTCGTCTGTTTACTCACACTTCACTCTACAGAGTCGTATGCTACGCTGGGGCTCTGCTATGTGCAGGGGAGGGCGGGGGCACAGCGCAGGGCAAGATAAATCTGGGAAGCCCCGGCCAGCTGGAGACCGGAGCTGGTGGAGGGCTGGGCCTCTTCCCTTCCCTGCCCTCCAGGGCAGCAGCACTGCAGGACCAAGCACCCAAGGCCGGCAGTGAGGAACAGCAGGAGGCACAGCCCACAGTTCACCCGACCCAGCTGCTGAGGGCCCCGAGTTCCTGCTCCCTGCCTTATGCCTCCAGGAATGGATTTCTGTCCTCAGTAAGTCAGTAGAAAGAGGGAGGGGAACAGCCAGGGAGCTCAGTAGGGCAGGAGAGGAAGGTCCCAGGTAGCCTGACCTCACCCCCAATGCTTATGCTCGGTCAGCCTCAGTTTGCCCCTCTGTAGGCTGGGAGAGCAACCTCTCAGGTCTAGGGGTGGGAAGAGGGCTAAAGAAGAAGTGAGTAGTTGGGGGCCGGGTTTTGCAATTAACCGTTCATTCAACAAACATTTATTGAGCAACTGCTATGTGCCAGGGCTGTGCTAGATGCTGGATATGCAGCAGAAAACAAAACAGATAAAAATGTCTGCCTTTGTGGACCATACACAAACAAATAAAAAGGTATTCATCTGGTGCTATAAAGAAAAACAGAGCAGGGTACGGGGACTGGAGAATAGTGTGCGAAAGCAGGGGCTGTTTCGGATAGGCTGGTCAGAGGCCTCTCTGAAGGGAGACATCCGAGAATGTAGGCCGTGTGGGCATGCAGGACAAGCTTTCCCACAGGAGGACCAGCCCATGCAAAGGCCCTGAGGCAGACTGGTACCTGGTGCATTTGAGGAGCGGTGAGAAGGTGAGGCCAGGGAGTGAGGAGAGGCAGCGCAACAGGCACCCTTAATGTGAGAGGCACCAGCCCCTCTGGCTCTGGCTGCACAGATCCTCATCCCCGTGGAGCCTCCATAGAGGGGGTGCTCCATTTACAGCCAGGGACGCATGTGCAGAGAGTCGCACAACCCACTGGATGAGGAGCTGCCCAGCCCGGGCCTCCTGCAGCCGAAGCACTGTCTCCTGAGTGGGCCGCCAGCCACGCCACGCCTCTGTGCTGACAGAGGCCAGCTACATGCAAGTCTGATGCTCCGCCCTGGGAGCCAGAGCTGGAGGTCAAATCCAACAACAGCTTGACTCACCCGCATCTCTGGAATATCAATGCTGGCACAGCCACACAGCCAAGACGTGGGGCCTCAGAACTTCGTGTCCAAGGAACCAGACATCCTCCGAGGAGCAGGCCAAGGCCCCCACACTCCTTCCTGCCACACCCAGAGAAGCCATCTTCTTTCTGCCCTTGAGGCACAGATGTGCCTAGACATGCTAGACACACTTACCTGAGAGGACCAGAGACAAACTCGAAGGTGACCCCGTGGATAGGACTTCCTGCCCTGTGCACCACAGAGGCAAGCTCAGTGGCTGGAAGAGTTTCTGCAGGATTCAAATCCTAGCTGTGTGGCCTCATGGGAGTTACTTAACCTCTCTGAGCCTGTGTCTAGCCATTGGTATAACGGAGTTGTCTTAAGAGCTAAGTGAGGTAATACATGCAAAGCACTTAAAACAGGACCAGGCCAGGTACGGTGGTTCCTGCCTGTAATCCCATCACTTTGGGAGACCAAGGTGGGTGAATCACTTGAGCCCAGAAGTTTGAGACCAGCCGGGGCAACATGGCAAGATCCCATCCCTATAAAAAATGAAAAAAGAAAACAAAATTAGCCGTGCATGATGGTATATGCCTGTGGTTCCAGCTACTCAGGAGGCTGAGGCAGGAGGATTGCTTGAGCCTGGGATGTGAGGCTGCAATGAGCTGTGATTGTACCACTGCACTCTAGCCTGGGCAAGAGAGTGAGATCCTATGCCAAAAAAAAAAAAAAAAAAAGCCAGGCATGGTGGCTCACGCCTGTAATCCCAACACTTTAGGAGGCCAATGCAGGCGGATCACCTGAGGTCAGGAGTTGGAGACCAGCCTGGCCAACATGGGGAAACCGCATCTCTACTAAAAATACAAAAATTAGTTGGGCACGGTGATGCATGCCTGTAATTCCAGCTACTTGGGAGGTTACGGCAGGAAAATCTCTTGAGCCAGGGAGGTGGAGATTGCCGTGAGCCGAGATCACACCATTGCACTCCAGTCTGGGCGACAGAGTGAGACTCCGTCTTAAAAAAAAAAAAAAACGACCACATCTGTGCCCACGCCTGTACTGCTTGCTTGCCACCGCCTGCCTTTCTCCCTCCTCGGTGACTCACTGGCGTTATCTCCAGAGCCAGGCGGGGCCCGCTCTGCATGTCTGAACCAGCCCCGGTGATGCTGCGGAGGCGCCCAAGAGGGAAGGGCAGCCTCCGTGCCTTTCCCTGGTGCAGCCTCAGCCTTGACAGGGAGGAGGCAGTCCTGCTGCAGCCACTAGGTCCACACGCGCCCGCACAGACACACACAACCCCCGACACACACAGGCCCAGTCTACAGATACCCCCGCCAAGGCAGGCCTGCCAGTCCCATGACCAGAATTTCCGAGACATGCATCTCTACACAAACACACACACACACAAACACACAACACACACAAATACACACACACAAACACAAATATGCAAACACACAACACACAGACAAATACACACACACACACACACACACATACACACGCGCACGCACACACACACACACGCCCTGGTCTGACCTTCTTTGGAATTCACCTGGCTGTACTCTCCCCACCAGACCAGCCATCCCATAGGAATCAGGCCAGCCTGGGCTCCTGCAGTTTCATCTCTAGCCCCGTCCCTGGACACACCTGCATCCCCAGCTAGGGCACAGCATGGGGCGCAGCACTCCCCAGGCCTCCCCAGGACTAGCCAGGCACGAGAGAGGGCTGGGACCCAGGCAGCCAGGCCCTGACAAACCCTCCAGGGCACATTCTGAGCTCCCGCCTGCATGTGCCAGGAGCACGTTCACTCTGACAACCTGCTTTATTCCCATTTCACAAATGAGAAACTGAGCCCAGAAAGACAGAATGACTTTAACCAGACCGCATAGCCAGTCAGCGGCCGAGCCAGAGTACAGGTGTAACTGGGGGAGCCGGACCTCTTAACCACCTTCGCTGCTTCCGCAATGCGAGCTGGAGGAGACAGGGTGCGGGGTAGAGCTGGAGGAGACAGGGTGCATGGGTAGAGCTGGAGGAGCAGGGTGCATGGGTAGAGCTGGAGGAGACAGGGTGCATGGGTAAAGTGCCTGGTCTGACAGCCCTGGCTCCAAGTCCTGCTCTGACACCTGGCTGTGTGACCCTAGGCAAGCCAGGTTACTTCTCTGAGCCTCAGTCCTCCCATCTGCAAAATGGGAACCGAACACGTAGCCCACGAGTGTTTCACCTAGCTGCATGGTCCGCACTAGCATCCGTAATAGTCATAGCGGGTGTCTGGCCCAGGCAGGCCTCAGTCAAGGGCCACAGAATTGCCCATAGCATGTGTGGAAAAGGGTAGGGGTGGGAAATGCCAGCACCAGGACTTACTTTAGGCACGGTGTCAATGCCCAGTCAGTACTGGGCCACTCCAGGTGCCACCTCAGGGCTCCCCACCTGCAGGACAGAGCCAAGTTCCCATCCTAGTTCTTCCATGTTCCTACTCTGTGGCCTTGGGAAAGTGACCTGCTTCCTCTGGCCTCCATTTCCCCATCTATAAAATGGGCATAGTCATGCTCCTCTGAAGGACCCAGAGCCCAGCACACAGTTGGCACCCAGGACTCACTCACCATAATTCTGACATGCATCCCAGCCTGGCCAGCACACCCTCCCCACCACTCCTCTCCCCAGCGCTTCTCTGAGCAACTCACAGATGATTTATACTTCAGAGGACGAATCAATACAATATACGGGCAAAGACATCTTTAATCTTTGGAAAGGATTAGTCTACAAGGTACAGCAGCCTCTTTCTACCGGCCGCTCAATTCTGATTTCAATTTGGCCAGCTGGAGTGCAGCTCTCTCTCTCCCTTTCTTTTCACCTGCCAAAAGACGTTCCTCCAAATCAAATTTCGTTTAGCGGGTTGCGCAAGGCGACCTGGCTGCCTAAACTGCCCTGACCAGGCCCCCGGGGGCTGCTGCACACTGGCATGGGGCAGCCTTGGGAGGGTTTGGGGACATGGGAGGCCCAGCCAAGCAGGAAGCCAGGCCCTCAGGGATGTGTGGCTGGTGCATGGGGATTGGCAGGCACTGTGAGGGGTGCCTCTGCCAGGACAGGAGTGCCCCGAGCTGGGGCACTTTTAAAAAATCTTCAGTAGGCCAGGAGCAGTGGCTGTAATCCCAGCACTTTGGGAGGCCGAGGCAGGTGGATCACAAGGTCAAGAGATCAAGACCATCCTGGCCAATATGGTGAAACCCTGTCTCTACTAAAAATACAAAAATTAGCTGGGTGTGGTGGTGCACACCTGTAGTCCCAGCTACTTGGGAGGCTGAGGCAGAAGAATCGCTTGAATCCAGGAGGTGGAGGTTGCAGTGAGCCAAGATTGCGCCACTGCACTCCAGCTTGGCGACAGAGCAAGATTTCATCTCAAAACAAAAAAAAACTTCAGTAGACTTAATTTTCTTCTAACCACCCAATACTTGATGTTTGTAAAACAAGTAAACAATAAGCTCACCTTCAGCCAAAACACAATGGCCAAACCCCACCCCATCCCGTGCCTCTCCTGCCCTTCAGGTGGTATGTCCATGTGTGCGCTTGTGTGTCCCTGTCACACCCTAGCACTTGCTCAGGGGCTGGCCCCCGTGGGTCTCGGCAGGCATGAAAATGACAGAAGACAAGAGTACAGAAACAGGTGAGCCCTCTAGTCCTGGAGCCAGCGCGCCTGGGTTCAAATCCCTTCTCCACCTCTCACTCACTGTGCGGCCTGGTGCCAGCTATCACTCAGCCTCTCTGTGCCTGAGCTTCCTCTCCTGCAAGATAGGGACAAGGCAGCACCTACCTTGGAGGACAGGAAGGACTGCCCAGGACAGCAGGTGCTGAGCACAGAGGGAGGCCTGCATGAGCGCTGGGGGTGGCTTCGAGGTCCCTCGCGGCAGGGACTGAACAAACTGAACACTGAGACTCAGGGGCCCACTAACCCTTCCCCCATCCTACACCTTTGTCCCCAAATCCTGCAGAGGTCATGCCTTAAACAGAAAAGGCAGGAGGTTTGTTTGGGAAAGAGTTCAAGCCACAGAGGAGGAGAGGAACCAGCAGAGCAGGATGGAAGGTACAGCCAGAGGGAGGGTCCTAGGCCTTGGGTCTGAGCAAAGGAGAAAAGGACAAGGGTTAACCCCTTGGCAGGTGACTTCCACCTAGCGGGGCCGTGGAGCCGGGCCCCTGGCTGGGTCTCTGCTGCTGCTGCTGGTACCGTGGGAGGGCTGGCTGCATGGGCTGCCACTGTGGGCATCTGGGGGCGGCAGGCGGCCCTGGGCTGGTGACCTTCACCTGGGCTGGGGTGGGCCAAGAGGGGACAGCTCCTGGGGGCTGTCCAAGGGCCCATGGGAGGGGCGGGGCTCTGGGGCTCTGGGGCTCTGGGGCTCTGACACTGTCTGCCAGGGTCCCTGGGTGCTATCGCCATGCTGCCTGGAGGTGGGAGTGGGGTGCTGTTCACCTCTGCTTCCTTTTGCTCTGCCAGGCTGCCAGAGTGGGGAGTGGCCTGGAGCCTCAGCCACCAGTCAGTGCTACCCCACTTCCCGCTGCCCCGCAGCCCCCTCCACCAGGTAGAGGCACCTGCGCAGCTGCAGCTGTACAGTTAAAGGGGCTTATCCGAGATTTATAGCAGGATGATGACTGCAGGGTGTCACCAACAGCCGCCTCTGGACACTCCGTTAGTCCAAAGGAAAAGCAATCAGAGTCTTGAGGCCATGAGGGTATAAATATACAGGCACTGTGTCTCAGGCACTGGTGAGCCGTGTAGAGGCAGGCCCTTGGGAGAGACCAGACACAAGGCAGAAGGGCCCTCTCTGCAGGAAGTGGGTCTGCCAGGAGGGAGAACGGCCTCCCTGCTTCCTCCACACCCCCGAGACAGGGCCCCGAGGAAGTCACAGGCAGCATCCCTTGGCCCCAAAGCCCCCAGGAGCTGTCCCCTCTTGGCCCACCCCAGCCCAGGTGGAGGCCCCCAGCCCAGGGCCGCCTGCCGCCCCCAGATGCCCACAGTGGCAGCCCATGCAGCCAGCCCTCCCACGGTACCAGCAGCAGCAGCAGAGACCCAGCCAGGGGCCCGGCTCCACGGCCCTGCTAGGTAGGAGTCACCTGCCAAGGGGTTAACCCTTGTTATCGCTCAGCCGCTTATCACTGGGACACCTGAAAGCTTTATCACAGAGGCTCTGAGGACAGCAATGTAAGGCAACGCAGCAAGTTTAATGCGGGAAGGTGGCAGCGGGGTATGAGGGGGGACCTCGAGGAGAATAAAAACTTGCCAGAGCCCCTCAAACCCCAGCCACTTCTTCTCCACTGATGCCCAAACCAGCACAAGCCTCCTGCGGCCCCTCCACCCCTCACCTGCACCACAGACAGGTCAATTTTAGGGACTCCAAGTTCCTCATTCCTCTGAGGGTCTGCTTGTCTGTCTGCCCATCTCCTGAGTCCCTGACAGCCCCTAGACAAGGCCCCTGGTTCCCACCCATCCCATCCTTTGCTGTGAGGAGAGCAGCCGCCCCGCAGGCTCCAGCACCAGGGATGTCAACAGTCCCCTCATCTGCCCACCCAGGTCTGCAGAGGCTCACACCTGCCCTGCACGGGAGGCACCCAGAGCCGGGCAAGTCCGTGGGCCAAACCACAGTGCTCAAAGACGAGGCCAAGGCCCACTTGGCAGCAGCCAGGCAATCGGAGTCCAAATCAGGCCTGGCCGGGGGCTCTCGGGGGGTCAGTCACTGTGCCGGGATGCCCCCGAGCCTGGCGTGACCCTGCGGCCAGGCTCTTGACTCACCGTCCTCACGGGACTTCTGGATGAAGGCCTCCACACCGCTCTCGCCATAGCTGCCCTCCGAGGCCACCGTGGACACGTAGTTCCACTTGAGGGCACGGACGATGTCCACCATGGCCTGGGCCTGGTACGTGTCCGAGGGCACCACGCGGGAGAAGAAGTCGTAGCGGCTGTTGTCACTCAGGTCTGGCGCTGTGGAGGCGTAGCTGATCTGGGGTATCTGGGGGGCGAGAGGGGCTGCTGAGGGCGGCGGCTGGCCCCCACCCTGCCCAGCCAGCCCCATGCCCCTACACACCAACCTCCCTCTGGTCCCCACAGCCTTAGGACCACCGCAGCCCACCCCTCCCCATGGGTGCTGCCACCTCCTCCAGAAAGTCTCCCAGTGGCCTCCCTGGGGTCCCCAAAGACACCCCAACCACACACACGCACACACATACACACGTACATACACCACACACACATTTACCCTGGGAGCCTCTGGGTGCCTCAATTTACACGAAGACCTCAAAGATCCCAGCCCAGGGAAAATCCCCACATGAGTGAGATGATTCAGCCTGGAGTTGGGGTGGGATTTCAGTGTTGGGAGGGGTCCTGAGGGGTCATGTGGCCCATCCCATGTCCCTAGGCGACTCCTCTGGTCAGGACCCAGGAGACCCTGTCCCCACAGCTCTCTGCCGGCTCAGGCTCCTTCCTCATGCCCTGCTCAGAGGAAACAGAGCCTCGATTCCAGCCCCCGGTCCCCCACTCCACCCCCAAGGATGGAAGCCCAAGAAGCTAGCGGGGTGGGCTTCAAGAAGTCCCTTCTCTCTGGGGACACTGAGCCCAGAGAGGCACCAGCCTGCCAGGTGCCACAGCCTCTCCAAGGCAGAGCTGACCAGGCCCCTGCCCAGCCCCAGAGCTTTCAGTCATAGGGCATCTTCCTGCC
The DNA here is from genome assembly GCA_963573385.1 of Cacajao melanocephalus. NCBI lineage: Eukaryota > Metazoa > Chordata > Mammalia > Primates > Pitheciidae > Cacajao > Cacajao melanocephalus. The sequence goes on from CAUYLG010001355.1 coordinate 183,683, forward strand.
CCAGAGGCCCCAGCTGGGCCCTCCCCAGGCAGAGATGAGACTCAGAGCCCCTGCCTCCTGTAGATAACACCCAACCATCCCCAGGACAGGGAAGGGGTGCGGTCCCTCCTCTCCGCCCCACCCCTCCAGGGCCCACCCACCGCTCTGCTCTCCTGGCTGGCCCTCTTGGCCCACAGGGACTCTCCTCCTTCCTATGTGCCCTCTGCCTGTGCAGTTGTCCAGGAAGATGGAGGTGGGAGATGCGCACTGATCCAGGCTGGTGTAGAAACTAACGTTTTCTGCCCCTAAGGAATCACTCAGATTCAGTCCTGGCCAAGAAACCTGTGGCCAGGACTTCCGGCCCAGTGAAAACTGTGGGTGGGAAAATGTCCCTGGGACAGGAGGGCTGGGGGTGACTCTGGCAAGTGGTTGCCCACTTGGCCAAAGCCTAGTGTGTCCCCATCCCCAGGGACCACCTCCCAGACCGGTCGGCTCCCCTTCCTCAGGACAGGGGGCAGAGGCTCTGCCAACCTAGAAGCTTCACCTCAACATCCTGACATTCAACTCTGTTCACTTCGGCAAAGCCTTTGCTGAGCACCTATTTAAAACACTCACAGAGCTTCCTCCTAGTGGGAGGAGAGGAGCAAGCAAGCTAACAAGTGACCGGGACCATTCTCCACAGTAATGAGGCCTCACAGAGTGGCATGAGGGGATGGGACATCAGGCGGCAGCTGGCAAGGCTGGGAAAGGCCTCTCTGGGGAGGCGATGGCCGAGCAGAGCCAGCAGGAGCAAGGATGGGAAAGTGTGGGAGCCCAGAGAGCGGCAGGTCCCAGCAGGTCCCTGGGGAATCAGCTTGCTGTGTGGGTAGCCGAGCAAGGGGCCTGTGTGGCTGGAGCAGAGCAGGATGGGGAGAATCAATGCACAGTGGGTCCTACATCCTCTTAATAAAGGGACAAATGACAATAAGGAAGTTAACTGGGGGCAGTGAGGGTCCACCCTCCCCTTAGAATGGCCACCACCAAAAGCATGGCCCAGCTCAGCCACCCAGCTGACCTGCTCTCCGCCTCCCCTGTGGGAAAGGCCCAAACCACTGGGACCTTCAGGGGTGAGGACGCGGGTAGGGGAAAGAGCTAACTGGTTTTTTGGATTTTGTGAGCAACCAAGGGTTAACTCCCAAACCTCTCACTGTAGCTCTTGTGGTCTTTATAAAATGGCACGTACTACATTATCCACTGGCACTGTCTGTAACAGTAAAACTCTAGAGGCCGGGCGCAGTGGCCCACGCCTGTAATCCCAGCACTTTAGGAGGCCAAGGCGGGCGGATCACAAGGTCAGGAGATCAAGACCATCCTGGCTAAGAGGGTGAAACCCCATCTCTACTAAAAACACAAAAAAAATTAGCCAGGCGTGGTGGCACGAGGCAGTAGTCCTAGCTACTTGGGAGGCTGAGGCAAGAGAATCACTTGAACCCGGGAGGCAGAGATTGCGGTGAGCCGAGATCGCGACACTGCACTCCAGCCTCGGCCACAGAGCGAGAGTCCGCCTCAAAACAACCTACGTGTCCATCAAGAGGGGATTGCTTAAAGAAGTTCTAGCCAGACAAGGAATATTACACAGCTGTGAAAAGGAACAAGGCCAATTTCCAAGCACTGCTCTGGGTGGGTCTCCAAGATATTGTGGGGTAAGAACAGCAATAAGGAGGCCGCATGCAGGTGGCAGCTGTTCACTGTGTGGAAGGGGAGGCGCACACTCACGACTCTGAAAAAAACACGTGTGTTGCCTCAGGTGAGGAAAGCAGGTGGCTGAGACAGGTTCAGGCAGGGACCTTTCACCTTCTACCCTTTGTAGGTTTCCAATATAGAACCATGCACATCTACCACCCATGTGGAAAGTAAATCACACTCAAACATCCCTGAATCTACATGCCAACCCTCCTGCTCTGCCAGCAGTGACTGAAAAGCAGCCCAGTCCTCTCTGCCTTGGAGAACACTTAGCAGAAAAACAGCACCCTCTAAAACATGAGCTCTGGTTGGATATTTATTAATTCATTTTAAGGTTATTGTTATTTTGAGTCCTGAAAATGGCATTCCAGTCATGGCTGGTTTGTTTTTAAGGAACCTCAAGTTTTAGAGTAGTTTCTCCGCCTTCGCACTATTCACACTGCACAGGGGAGGTTAGTTCTTTGCTGGGGGGAGGTCCCTGAGAGGCGAGTGTTTTGTTGACCTCTCGGCTCGCCTCTGCTGGGCCTCAGCCAGGAGCAATAGTCACCTGCCTGCCTCCACGCCCCTCCTCGTCAGAATCTTGTCCTGACTTCTGGTGTCTCCTCCCACCAGGCCTGAGCTACCCAGGAGGGCGGGAGGCCCACTCAGGTTTCTGGACTCGCTCGACCCAGGCCTCACAGCTGGAGGCAGATGGAGACAGAGGACCCCCCCAGATGAGGTGGCTCCTTCTCACTCATCTCTATTCCTCCTTCCAAGCTCCAGGCCCAGGTGGTGCTCAGCACAGGTGGTGAGCAGTGGATGGACGGATAGATGTCTGGGCATCCGCTGTGGGGCCAGCCCTGTTAGCAGCCTTCAGATCCTGGCCCACATCCAGAGTCAGGCCCTGGCGCACTGGCCCCGACCCCATGGCACACACTCCATTCCCCAGAGGGTGGGGGGCCCAGCATGTGCTCCTGTGGGACCCGCGTGTCAGCCTGCAGGAGAGCCTGGGCCACTGACTTCAAGAGCCCAGGAGGGGCCCCTGCCGTTTCCTCAACAATTCCTGAGACGGGGGTGAGGGGATTACAGGCTCCTGAACAGGGTCCCGGGGATAAGCCAGCCTCCTGCAGTGTATCCACCTGCCAGCCCCTCCTGCCGGCTCTCCCCCACAGCCTCCCTCCTCAGCTCCAGGCCTTCCCACATTTCCTAGGAAGACAGTTTCAAGCAGAAATTGGGGAGCTACCCTGGTGAAGTTCAAATTCCAGCTCTGCCTCTCACCAGCTGAAAAGAAACTTGGGCAAGTTACTTCACCCTCCAGGCCTCAGTTTCTTCAGCTGCAGAATGGGAATAATTACAATAGCTGTCTCCCAAGGCTGTGAGGGTCACCTGAGGGAAGTCAGGCAAAGCACTCAGAACAGCGCCTGGCAGGCGGTGAGTGCTAAGGGTCAGCTCTTAGGGAAGCTGCCGATCCTCCTGCTGAACTTCCTCTGGCAGCAGTCGCCTTCTCTTGCCTCTCTCTGACTTTACCTCCTAGGACTCTCCCTCTCTGCTGGCTCCTCCCTCCCGAGCTCTCTCCATGGCCTCATCGTTGTCATTGTCATTGTCACAGGGACATCCTGGGAATGCTATCGGGCTCTCCAAGGCTATCTTGCCCCAGCCTGAAGTGGAGGAGGCAAAGGGGTCAAGGGCCGCCATGGGGCCACCACAGGCGGGCAGGGAGCCACCGTCTAAGCAGGTGACTGTGACAACCTGGCCCACGTGGGGCTCTGACGTCTCTTCAACTCCTACTGTCTCCACAGCCCAGCCTGAGCAGGAGGGGGACATACAATTTACATTATCCTCAGAGAACGCTCCTCTCCTCTCCCCACAGCAGCAGCAGGAGGTGGGGGAGGCAGAGGTGCCCACCCCGGTGCCAGCTGCTCCATCTCTCTGCCTCCTTTGCTTCCTTCACACAACACTTTGAGCACCTACTGTACACCGGGCAGTCTTTCAGGTGCTGGGGACACAGCACCTTGTGTCACGCACTCATGGGGCAAGAGTTGGAAAGAACTCAGATTCCAGCAGCCCCTGACCAAGCACTGGCGTCCTGCTCCAGGTCCCTCTGTCTGTTCCTTTCACCTTCCTCTTTGTCTATCTTCCTCCGTCCCCAGAGCCTATGACCTCATCTCCCGCATCCAAATCCCCCTGGCGCATCAAGGACCGACTCAAATATCACCTCCTCCAGGCAGCCCTACCTGAGTCCTCATCCTCCAGAGGGGGCCTAGCCTCCCACAGCCCTGAATGTGGCTGCTCTAAGGGCACCAGGCACATCCTCCCAGTGTTACTATTCTCTGCCTACTTATCACTTCAACCGGCCTTCTAAGCACCCCACCTTGTAGGGCAAGGCCACGTGGAAAGAGGTGAACCAGACTGATCCCACCGCAAACACCAGTCAGTACCCACTGCATCCTGGGAGACACTAGATACCAGGCAGAAAGTGCTCCACCGTCTGGGCCCCCTGTGAAGGGGGGGGTTGTATGGGCCCCTGGAGTGACACACAGTATGCCTGCAGCCGCCACCCAGGAGAGCCTCAGCGGAGGTAAGGGGTGAGTGACTGAGGGGTGGGAGGATGCATGAATAAACCCCTCTCCCCCTCCCTCTCCCTCTGGCTTCTAGAGTGACAAGGAGGCCCATGCCACGTGGAGAAAGACAAAAGCTGCTTCCCGGCTTAAGCAACAATGAAGATGGATTCCAAGTACATATGAGAGAGAGAGAGAGAGAGGGAGAGAGAGGGAGAGAGAGAGTGCACGCACGCAAGCACGGGCTACAGCATGTGTCCTGAGCACATGGTGCCCCGAATATTCACTCATTTATTCCTCCTACAGAGAGGCATGGAGCACCCACAGCCTCCAGGCATAGTTCCGAGGGCTGGGGATGGACTGTGGACAGCTGCCCTCAGCAGGCTCCAATCTAGACGGAGGCAGGCCATGCAGAGGTGCATCATAAGCTTCCGAGTCTGTTAGATGGGATGAGGAGCCCGGAGAGAAAAGAAAGGAAAGGAACAGGGGAGTGTTACAGAGAGTGGCCAGGAGACACCTCCCTCACAGGGAGATGTCTGTGTCAAGACCCCCAGCAGGGAGGGGTATTTGAGGCCAAGGTGTTTCAGGCCAACAGAGCAGCCAGTGCACAGGCCATATGTGCATGTGTATACGTGTGAGCATGCGTGCATGTGTGCATGAGCATGCATGCCTGTGTGAGCATGCGTGCATGTGTGCGTGAGCATGCATGCCTGTGTGAGCCTGTGTGCATGTGTGTGGGAGCATGCATGCCTGTGGGAGCATGTGTGTATGTGTGTGGGAGCATGTGTGCATGTGTGTATGTGTGAGCATCTGTGAGCATATGTGTATCCAGGCACACACGTGTGCTTAGTGCCTGGATCTGCCCTCGGGCTGCCCCAGGCCCAGCCAGTGGCCTCACACAACCAGCCCATGCATGCTGATCCTGGCTGGCACACAGGCAGTGACCCAGAACGCCCACAGCTCCAGCTCTGGGTAACTGGCTCCCAGAACCGCAGAATCTAAAAACCCACTGAGGTCAGCTGGTCCACATCCCACAGCATTCAAAGGCGGAAGGGGGAGGCTGGAGGGCAGGGAATGTGTCCCTCGTCTGAGAGCCCACCCAGAGCACAGTCCTCAGGGTCTCGGAAGGCTGGAGCTTTGTTCAAGATGGTTCAGCTCAGTCGGGGCTGAAATCCCCACCACGACCCCGACAAGGCCTGGTGTGCCCCAAGCCAAGTGACCAGACATCCAGGGTCAACTTCACAGACACCCCAGGGGCTACCCGACAAAACCCACAATCCTCTTCCTGTGACCTTTCTGTTAAAAGCACCTTGGCTTTCCTCCTCTGCCCTAATGCCTGGCACAGCATGTAAGTGCCCAGCACCCACTGGAGCCACCCTGCCCAGGGCTGTGTGACCTGGCTTCGCTATCCAGCCGTGCCAACCTTAGGCAATCAAGTGAACTCTCTGGGCTTCAGTTTCTTCCCCATAAAGTCATCACAATCACAACAGAGAAGACCGCATCAGCAAATACACAAAAAGCGCTTAGAACAGGCCGGTACATGGGGGTGCTGGGCTAGATATTCTTACTGGAGAGAAAGGCAGGGCTAGGAGCATTGTGCCCATTTTGTAGATGAGGAAGCTGAGGCTTGGAGAGATGATACTGTCCTCTGAGCATCCCCACCAGGAGATGTCAGAAACAAGGTGACAACCTTGCTGCTTGGGCCCCTGCCCCCACCCTCCTGGGCATGACCTCCAGGCCTCCGGTTCTTCCCCATCCTCCCTGCTGACTCTGCTCTTTCTGTTCCACCAACAGGCCAGGCCAGGCCGCCACAGATTGAGACTGGGATCTTGCAGCCACCTCTGGCCACCAGCTTAGACCCAGCCAGAACCCAGGCAGACCTTAAGATCCCCACCCTCTCGCTCCCTTCACCTTCTCACCACCCGCAGCCCCTTCTTGCCCAGGGAGCAGGGGACCCTGCACTGGGCAGCACAAGCCCCAGCCTTGGCTGTTTGCTTCACAGATAAAAGCCAGTGATGCTTTTAGGTACGTGAAAGCTGTGGCAGACAGGAATGTGTGGTTCAGAGAAAGAGGAGGAAAGTGCTGGCTTCTGAAGGCCCTGCCTGCGACATCCCCCACCCTGACCCCTCAGGACCCTCCCCCACTGGGCTTTAGCTGCAGAGATGTGGAGGTCCAGAGAGAGGGGATGGCCAGCTGCCCTTCCCTTCCTCCCTCTGCGGGTTGGGAGCAGGTCTTACCTGTGCACCCAGTAGGGTTCCCTTCACAGGGCACCTGAGCACCCCCTGGCCAGGTGCTGGGGACACAGATTTAAATAACACTCAGAGAACCAGCCTACTTGGGGAGTCAGACGTGTGGCTGGGAGAACAAAGATTCTCCCAACCTCCCATGGGCAAGGGGAGAGCCACAGGGTGAGGGGAACAAGAGCAGGGCCTGGGAACCAGGCTGGCTGCTCACAGAGGCCCAGCCACAGGCGCCTCCCAGGCCCTGCCAAGGAGGGTAGGACTTCTCCAGGAAGCAGGGGAGCTGTGGAAGGAGCCTGAGTGGTGTACAGGGGGTCAGAATGGCCCTCGGCCTGCAAGGAGGGAGTCTGGAGAGGCAGGCCTGGCAGCCCAGGAGAAGGCGGAGAGTGCACTGCACAGCAGCGGACCCCGCCTGAACCGGGATAGGGGCTTCAGGTGGAGGGGAGGTGGGTCAGCAGGCACGTAGGGAGAGACTCACGGCATTGATGATTAATTATATGTGGTCTCAGAGAGAGTGGGGACCAGCAGGGGTGCAGGGAGGCAGCAGAGGGAGCAGGGAGGGGCCAGCTCACAGAGAGAACGCCAGCCGTCCCTGGCCTTCAGCCCTGACCAGGCCCATCCCTGATGCACACCACCGGGCTCAGGAGTGGAAGGCTAGAGTGACCCAGAAAGCTTGGGAAAGCCCCACGAAGGCCTCACACGCCCACGCCCTCCATGGAGCTGCCCTATCCCCAGTGACCAAAGAACAGGAACTAGGGGAAATGGGGTAGGGCACCTGGCAGGGGACTGGGTGAGCAAAACTGGGTAGTCTTTGGAAGGAGCAGGACAGGCCCCAGATCGGGAGACGGTCCTTGCCCCAGCGCCTCCTCCAGAGCCACACACTGGGCCCTTCCTCTTCAATGCCGGCTTCCCCCACACCCGCCAGAGAGCACTGGCCCCTTCCCCACAGACCCTCCAGGAATTCGAGTCAGGCCTGCCTGGGCACTCACCTCGGGACTTGATGCCCTCATTCATCAGACCTAGTCCTCTGCTCTGTGGACGCAGACCAGCTGCCGACTCCTGCCCTGAGCATCCGGTCCCTTTGGGGCCTGGCCATGGGCACCTGTCTGGCCCTGGCTGCCGGCCTGTGCCCCAGTGCAACTGATCCGTCTGAGGGGGCCCGCCCTGGGCCAGCCTGGACTTGGCCTTCTTCCTGGTGGCTGGGCCAGCTGCAGTCGCCACCCCAGGGCCCTTGTCCTCCCCTGCTCTGCTCCTCCCCCAGGCCTGGAGATGGACCTCCCCTCTGCCCAGTTCCAGGGTGGCCCTGGCCCTCCTCTGCCCCTGCAACCTGTGCCCCCTGGCACGGCTCCCTTCCTATCCCACCGTGACCTGCACTTTCCCCTCTGTGATGGAGAGTGCACATCAGAGGGTCCTAGGCTGCAGGCACTATCATCAAAGATAGCAGAACTGGCCTTGAGGCTCCTTTGCCTCAGCTGCTGCTGTGGCCACCAGCCTCCCCACATACACTCTTCCAGCATCCACCCATGCTCCTCGGAAACTCTGTCAGCTCGTTCATTCATTCACTCCTTGACCAGGGTTTACTGAGCACCCACTGAGTGCTCTGCATGATCCCTGCCCTCCTGGAGCTGACATCCTAGCAGGAGAGACAGTCCATAGTAAATGAATACACACAGAGCTAATGCTGGGTGCTGGTCAATGGCCATCAGCCAAACACTTCCAGCTCGCTGCCTTCCTGGGGCCGCTGGAAGTTCTGGACAATGAGCTGAGAGCAGACCACGCCTATCCCTTCTGTCCCACGGCACTGAACTGCAGTCGTGAGACCTATGGGGTACACACTTCCTCTGCTACTGTGAGCAGTGGGGCCCTGAGCAATGTTCCAGCCCAGCCTGGGTCCCTGAGCAGAGCGCCCAGCCAACAGCTATAGATATGGAACACAGCGAGTGTTGAGCTGATGCTCTTTTAAGCCTCAGAGCTTGGAGGGCTATTTGTTGTGGCAGCGTCGCCTTGCCTGTGCTGACAGACACAGGGAGTGGTAAACACTAGGCTCCAGCTCTGGAAGAGCCGGGAATGACTCTTATTTATCTCCACTTCAAGGGCCTGGATGTGTCAAGTTCACACTCATCACAGGCTGGTTTGGGCAGAATTGTATTGAATTAAATTCATACACACACTCGCAATCCTCATCATCCTGAGAGCTAACACTTATCAGGTGCTTACTATGTGCCGAGAACCGGCCTAAGTAGCTTCATGCACCTTAACACCTTCAATCTTATAATAGCCCTATGACGTAGGCCCTCTCATTCTCCCCATTTTTCTGAAACAGAAGTACAGAGAAGTTAAGTAAGTTGTCTAAGCTCACACAGCTAGTGAGTGGCTGAACCAGGATTTGAACTCATGGGACTAGCTGCAGAGCCCATGCTACTGTCAGGTAAAACCTGCTTCCTCCTTACACAGTGGGCCTACACATGCATATGCATTTACATGCACACATGCAACATCTACACACAGACACCGAGAATCTGAGGGTGATGCTGCAGATTCTAGCGACAAGGCCACCCACATCCTGGGGGGCAGGCTCCTCAGGGCAGCAGCAGGAAGACCAGCCCTGCTTCCTCTCCTTGCTGAGCCCCCACCTCCACTCCTGGCTGTCAAACTAAGGGCTGAAGTGGCCCATCCGTCTGCAACACAAAAGATCGGGCAGGAGCCCCAGAAGGTTGTGTAAAATGGCTCTGCTTTGAGCAACAGCTAATTTCTATACATAATTATTAATTTCATGCTTATCGTATGCAAACCTGTCTCCCAGACAAGATGAAATTGATTTAATTGGAAATTCCATCATCAAGCCTTTTGCATCTGAACTTTTAATTAGGATCACCAACCCCACACGAGGCTGCCAGAGAGCGATCTTGTGGCCCCTGACTTCTCTCCCAGAGGTCAGGGGTATGGCCAGGACGTGCGGCCCTCCACTGCCACCTGTGCCCTAGTGGCCAGGTCAGGGCCCCTCACCAGGATCCTTACCTGCCCTCCACCCCCACAGCATGGCCCTGAAGTCATAAGGGTCCTTCTCTTTTTTCTCTCAGCACCATTGTGGGGAAATAGCTTGGGGAGAGTTTGCACCGTCCTGCAGCCAGCAGAAAGGACTGGGACATTTAAGGTGTGCAGGGGACAGGAGCGATACCAGTCCTCCCCGCTTCCTGCAAAATTCGCACACCAGCCTTCCTGTGGGAGCCCCTGCCAGGTGCTAATAACATGCCCTTTACAGCTCAGCTCGGAGCAGCCTGTCAGAATTACCAGCAACACTTGGCATTTCAACAAAGCATTTTCATGCACAACACTTCTGACCTCATCCCAGCCACTCCCAGCTTGGCCTCACAGACTCGGCTCCAGGCATGCCAGCCTCCTTACTGTGCCTTGACCTCACCAGGGCCTCAGGGCCTTTGCACTGGCTGTTCCGCTGCCTGAATGCCCTTCCCCCAGATATGCACGTGGCTCGCTCCCGCTCATCCCTCACTTCAAGACTTTGCTCAAATGTCTTCTTCTCAGGCAGGCCTTCCCTGACCAATCCCACCTCTCTCCCTGGCACCCCATCTTCACCCCCTCTGCTTTGATTTTCTGCACAATGATCACCTGCTAGCACGCTGTACTTCCTTACTTATTTCATTTATTATCCATGTCCCTCTAAAACATCAGCCTGGGGCTTCATGTTATTCCCCGACTGTGTCTTCAGACACCCGGCACAGGACAGGCATTCAGTGAACAAAGGGGACACCTCATTCCCTCTCACAACCAGCCCATGAGTCACGCACCACAGTGCTGAAGCGCCATCAGCCGGGGAGGAAACCGAGGCCCAAATCCTCAGGGCCTTGCCAAGGTCGCAGAGCTGGTCAGCAGCTCCAATTCTTACATGGTCTGACGCTGCGCCTGGGCGAGCCAGTGGCGTCACTCTGCGGTAAGCGGGCCACCCACGCCAGTGCCCAGCACACAGAAGGTGCTCTAAGGTCTCCTTCCTCCCTCCCGGGTCCAGGCAGGACCCTCCCTCTGGCATCCCTCGCCTTCTGGGGCCTGTCACACCCTGTCCCCCAGTGACACCCCAGGAGGCAAATGCTGGGAAGCTGCCCCATGCCACCTCTGTCTCCCCAACCCCCAGGGCCTGCCCAGCCTCTTATCAGGAGAGCAAGCGGACACTTGGATTAATTTCCAGGCCTGTTCTGAATTATGTTTTCCAGGAGAGAACCAGACAGACGCAGGCAACAGGCCTTTGAACAAATATTTCCCCAGAAAGCGCTTTATTCAGTCCCTTGTCTCACCCTTTTAAACATTATATGTTTTCTTAGGAGCCCAGGAAAAAAGAGGGCCCCCGATAAGGCACAGAAGCTGAAGAAGAATAGAGGGCTCGAGGAGTGGAGAGCCTCGGCGGGGCTGACAAAGGAGGCGGCTTGATGCAGACTCAGGCAGGGCCACAGATAAGAGCGCCCGAGCAAGCGGGCGGGAGGGGCGGGTGAGGGAGAGCAAATGCAATCCTCAAATCAGCACTTGTCCTATTTCATAGGCGAAATGTAGATCAATAAATTACACTCACTTTTGCAGGTTTTACATGCTGACTCAGTAACCCTGTCAACAATGATCTGCCGGGGGAGGCCGGGAGGAGCCAGGGCAGGCAGGGCAGAGGCCCAGCGAGGAGCACCACGGGGTGCAGCCATGCCCCCTTTTCTAAGGAGGGCTCAAAGTCCAACTCCCAGAGGTGAGAAGCTGCCCCGCTGTGTCCTTGGGCAAATCACCTCCTCTGCGAGCCTCAGTCTTCTCATCTGTCACGCAGGCACCATGGTGAGAGCCTGGGCTTTGTCAGGCACAGCAAGGGTCCCGAGGGAGAATGGGAGTTACAGAAGCCTGGGGAGGGGAGGAACTGGCCAAGACGCTGGGAGCCAGCGACGCACCTCTCTCACACAGGAGGCAGCAGGGGCCAATGTACAGCCTCGTTTGGGAACCCCACCACGGCCCGAGGTAGGGAGCCAGAGCCTGACCTACAGAGGAGAAGCTGCCCCTCCGGTGCTGAGGAGTGTGCCCGGCTCACACCCAGGCCTATCCAGTGGCAAGCTGGGCTTCCTTCGTGCCACGGTGCTGTCTGTGGGCCAGAACACAGGCAATGTTGGCCCTAGGTCACACCCAGATGTCCAAGGTGCAGGGAGAGCTGGGGCAGCCCAGGGAGACTGCGGGACCCTAAGGGGCCAGGGTGAGGGTGGAGCTGGGATGTGGATCGGGCTGGGCCAGGGCCAGGCATCCTTGCAGTGGGCAGGAGGTGGCAGCAACATGAGGCTCCTGGAGTGTTCTCGGTCATCATAATAGGACTGGCGGCTAGCGGCTAACGAGCACCTACTCTGCCAAGCACTTCATGTGGATTATTTCACTTCTCCCTCACACGATAATCTCATGAAGCAAACACTACTTATACCTTCATTTTTCAGATGAGGAAACAGAGGCCCAAGAATATATGGAAACATATATGACAGGCAAGTGGTAAAGTCCGGGTCTGCCTGGCCCCAGCACCTGAGCGCTCTCACCCGCTCTCCCCACCTGGCACACAGTGTGCATCCGTTCGCAGCTTCCTGCCCTTTGCCTACACCATCCCCACACCCAGGAAGCAGCCAGGATGGGGAGCTGAGAGTCCCTGTTCCAGGCCTTTCCCCACCACATCCCTTGGACGCCACTTCACATCCCTGAGCCTCAATTTCTGAATTGGTTCAATGGGAGTTTGATGGCATGACCCCTGCCGCAGTCACGGGTAAGGACAGATGGGCCTCCATGAGGTAGGAGTAACAACATCCAAAACGCCCCTTCTGCAAAAGCTGACAATCCTCACACAGGCTTTGGGGGGTGGGGGCAGGGCTGGGAAAACCTCAGTGTGGCACCTGGGGTGTCCATAACTGCACCCCATGTCCTGATGACCGCATCACCAGGAGCACTGAGTGCCAGCAATGAGGTGTGGCCAGGCCAAGAAAATTAACCACGGTGTCTGCCCAGTGAGCTCTCAAGACAAGTTAATGTGCGGCACTGTGTATAATATATTACCCTATATTAATATGATATGATATAATGGGATGTATTACCATTATTGAACACCTGAGCCGACAGAAGTCACATCACCATCTTTCCGCATAATTTATACAACAGCCAGGCCAGGGCCAGGCTGGCAGCCCCAGGCGGGCAGAGCGGAGGCGCCTGGGGCTCTGAGGGCTTCCACCGGGGAAAGGGGGCCTGACCCCTGGGAGGTGCCAAAATTCAGCTAGGGAGGAAGATGCAGACAAGGCTAAGTAACCGGCTGGGCCGGAGGTGCTGAGCTGGGGATGCTCAGTCCCCTATCCCCAACGCCAGTCCTCACCGCACTTAGCCCTACTGAAGCATTTGACCTGGGCAGTGCCTTCCTCGCTCGGTGGTCCAGCTCCTGGTGCTCCTGGTCCCCTCCTTCCTTTCAGCCTCCCTTGCTGGTCCTGCCTCCTCTCCCTGATCCGACCCTGGTGGCCCCCAGTGCTCAGCACTCCCTTGCCTCTGTCCGCCTCTCCACCCACTCCCTAGGGCCTGGCATTGCCCTCTCGGGGCTTCACCAGATCTCACCATGGCAGGCAGAGGAGATTGAGGATTCATCTCAGACCCTGAAGTCCAGGCTCCCATCCAGCTGCTGCCACCCTGGGCCATTCAATGGGTGTCTCAAACTCAGCAAGTTCAAAACCGAGCTCCTGACCTTCGGATGCTCCCAAAGTCCTTCCCTGCCAGGTAACTGCTATTCTGCCTTCCAGCTATGCAGGCCAGAGTGTTGAGCAAGGCCTTGAGTCCTTCGCTCACACGACCCAAAACTGATTTATCAGCAAGTATTGTTGGCTCTACCTTGAAAAGATCCAAAATCCAACCACGACTCACCTCCTCCCCCAGGAGCGCCCAGGTCCGCAGTTCCAGCATCTCCGGCTGGGCTATCACAACAGGACCCTCAGCCTCCTGCTGGTCTCCTGCCTCCCACACTTGCCACCCCCACACACATGCACAGTGCACCCCCACCTGGCAGCTAGAGGAACCCTATTAAAACCCGAGTGAGACCACATGGCTCCTGTCTTTAAGAGGCTCCCCTCTCATAGAGTAAAAGCCAGTCTCCATGGCTCACAAGGCCTTACACGACCTGCCCCATTAGCCCCTTGGCCTTTCTACCACCACCCTCCCCCTCACTCACACTGCTCCAGTCACTTCATTGTCCATATTGTTCCTCCCAACAGAGCGGGCAGGGGCCCACCTCAGGCCCTTTGCACTGGCCGTTTCCACATACCACTTCCTGCAACACCACACCTTTCATTCACGCGTCCTGGTGAGGACTGTCTGCCTCCCGCTGGCACGTCAGTCCCATGAGGGCAGGGGATTTGTCTGCCTTGCTCACTGCTAGAGCCTGGGGACTTAGGACAGTGCCTGGCACCCACACCATCATCTTGCAGGTTCTGTAAATAAATACGGATGACAACTGTGAACAGGTGAGCCTGAGCAGCAGTCGGCTTTCACTCGCTTCTCATCAGGTTTCTTCAAGATTCTGTTAGGGGAAATGTTCTGCTTCCAAAGAGAATTTGAAAACTCCTGGCCTGGTCTGGATGAGGCAGTTGAGGAAGGGATGGGCCAAGCAGCAGCGACTCAGCCAAGACCACAGGTGGATGGAGGCTGGCCACTCCCTCCACCCAGCACGGCCTCAATGGCCCTGGGGCAGAGCTGGCTGCTGGGCAACCAGCCTGCAGGGGGGGTCTCCAGAGCCAGGGGTGAGGAGGACCCCAAGGGGTCTTTGCCCAATTCCTGGCTGCCCCCCATGGCTGTCCTTGGACACTGGTCGCCCCTTGCCCTGACCTGATCTCTGGTGGTGCCCGCAGGAAGGGGCCCACATACAAGTACTCACGGTAACATTCCACTCCCCCAGCCCCTGGCAAGGGGAAAGGTGATATGGCTCCATCCCATGATGGACACATTCAGAATATACCTCCTGAGCACCCTCTATGCACCTGGCAAGAACCAGGAAGCTACAGTGAGGAAAAGCAGACAAAGCCGTGTGCTCGTGGTGCTGAATCCAGCAGGAGAGCTGGCCTCTCATCAGACCCACACACCAACTCACACAAAACCGCAATGTCCTAGAGGCGGTGGGGATGAGAGCCCGGAACAAGGGCTTGGTTCTGGCCAGGGTAGCAGTGGAGGGCTTCCCCGAGGAGGCGGCATTAAGATGACACCTGGAAGATACGTCGGCAATACTCAGGTGAAGAGGGGAGGGAAGCACATCCCAGACAGAAGGGGCAGCAGGTGCGAAGGCCCTGTGGCCAAGGGCTCATGGCAGGTTCAAGAAACCGAAAGGCCAAACTAGAGAGGATGGGAGACACAGCGTGACAGGCAGGGTGGGCCCTGGAGACCAGCGGGAGGCCGCTGCCATGGTCTGGGTGAGAGGAGATGGCAGCCTAGACAGGGGTGTCTATGGGGACAGAGAGAAATATGACCCTCCCCCAAGCCCTTCTGGCTCCCGGGTGTCTCCTCCTCGTGACAAACAGTTGTCAGGCCCTTGCCTAGACACTGAGCCCACCAAAAACACAAGGAAGGGCCTGGAGCCAGGAGGCAAGGCCAACAAGGTCTCCAAAGACAGCTGCGTGGTTCCTCTCTGGGCCAAGTCCATCCCTTCAAGAAAACAGGGCTGCTGCGGGTTCTCTAGCGACCTCCACAGCACAGGCAGGACGAAGAGGGTCAGGGATCCAGCCCAGAGCAGGAGGAGAAGGCCACCCTGCCCAGCTCCACCGCCACACGCCGCAGCTCCGTGATCTTGCCACGATGGGAAGACCGGAATTCTAACTCACCGCATGACCTCAAACCAGGCGGCCCTCCTTCCTGTGCCCCAGGTTCCTCATCTAATAATCCTAACAGCCACTATAATAAGAGTTAACAGCTCTCAAGCACTTACGATGTGCCGGGCTCTGCTCTCAGCACTGCTTATGCATTAATTTATTTAGGCCTCACCGGAAACCTGTTGCAGACACAGCTGCCAGGGCACCACTGAGGGGGCTTGCCCAGAAGTACTCAGCTGGGAAGTGGCTGAGCCGGGGCTTGGACCCTTGCAACCAGGCTCTGCCTGCCATCACACTATGCTGCCTCCACAGGAAAATGAGGATTGGACGGAATCACCTGAGACCCTCTGGCTCTGTTGTGGCAGCCTCCTATGATCCTCAGCCCAGAAATCCAGCCTCCCAGCTTCTCCGGAAGAATGGCAGACCTGTCTTGGGGTGGGCCTCTCCCCCAGCTCTTCTACTTCCCTCCACTCCTGCGGAGACCTCCCAGTGTCCAGTTCAGTGACCACATGCCGCGTGCCTAGTGTGCCAGGTGCTGGGATGTGGCAGAGAACAGGGCAGCCCCTGCCCTGTATTGAGGATCTGCTTCCGCCACCTCCTGGCTGCCTGCTGAGGTCCCCTGCTCACGAGGGCCACAGCACCAGCCCCCTTCCCTCCTTCTCACGTCCCCTTCTGCACCGGTACACCCTGAGGTCCCCCCAGGTAGAGCGCCTACGACCCTCACTCAGGTCTGCTCCAGGACATCCACCCGTGATAATGTCTTCCACTGTCGTCTCCCTTCATGCCGCCCCACAGCAGCCCTTCCCAGTAGGAATTCTTACCCACCACCCAGAGCGAGGACCTGGGGACTACAGAGAAGTTGCTGTCTTCAGCCACCAGCAGCTGACTGAAGCCCAGGCCCACCAATGCCAAAGATGGGAACCCCTCCTCGCGGCTGCCTGGCCTCCCTCCTCACCCCCAGCAAGAGCCACCAGCACATCTGGGTCCTGTCCAGACAATGAGAGACAGGCAGGAAATGCCTGCAGGCTCTCCCTGTGCAGGCTCAATGTGTCTAGCAACTGGTGATCTGAGCTGACACCACTCTGAGAGGAAGCCCCTCGTGGATCTTAGCCCCTCTCACCCTGTCTCACCCACTCAGGCCCCTGCCCCCGAATCTCCATAAAAGGTGGAAGGTTGACAAAGCTCTGCCACCACCAACCCAGGCTTCAGTGCGTCCCTGCAGTAGGCACAGCCAGGCCTCCCAGGTGCCAGCAGACAGTGGGCATCTGCAGGGCACATTCAAATGGGGCCCAAAGCCCTGCCCAGTCCCCCAGGACCTCCACAATGCCTGCTGCCCAGTCTCAACAGCGGATTTCTGTTCAAAGCCCCCATGTCACCTGGAAGGGGGCCTTTAACCATAGACTCTTAGCTATGGAGGGCAGGATTTCCCGCTATGGTGTCCCTGACTGGGGCCTCTGGCTTCTGCTTGCCTGCCTCCTGCGACGGGCAGCTCTCCACTTCACACAGTAGTCAATTCCAGCACCTGCAGCAGCCAGGCCTTTGGGATACTCTGCTGAAGTCTGCCTCCCTGTCACTTTCATGTGGTTCCAAGTTCTCTAGAACCACGGAGACCCTGCCTGTGCCCTCAGCTGGAAGGACCTCCAAGGCTCTTTGGCTCTCTGCTCCATGTACCTCCCCAGCAGCCTGCTCAGCCCCCAGCCTGCTCCCCTTCCGTTGGTGATCTAGGTCCACACATGTGCGCACAGACATATGGGGGACACAGTGGGTCCCATGCCCACATGCCCAGGCACAACCACCACTTAAACCATGGTGCCCCTTGGGAGGCTGAAGTGGGCAGATGGCTCGAGCCCAGGAGTTCAAGACCAGCCTGGGTAATACAGCAAGACTGTCTCTACAAAAAATTTAAAATTAGCTAGGCATGGTGGTGCAAGACTATACTTCCAGCTACTCAGGAGGCTGAGGTGGGATTTGCTTGAGCCTGGGAGGTCGAGGCTGCAGTGAGCCATGATTGTGCCACGGCACTCCAGCCTGGGTGAAAGAAGAGCAAGACCTCGTCTCAGAAACAACAACCGAAAGAGAAAAAAAAGCCCGCGTGGTGTCCCAAGCCCTCCCCATGTTGAAGAAAAGCCCTGGCCCTGCGTGGGCTCCACTGCCTCACTTGCCTCTGCTCTTACCAGCACCCCCACCACCCAACCTGGCCACACTGGCCTCCTGCGACAGTCCCCGAGCACCCTAAGCATGGCCAGCCTCACAGCCTTCACATGTGTGGTGCCCTCTGCCAACTGGGCTTCTCCACAGAATGTCCTCCCTCACCCCAGCCGCATCTCTGATCCAGTGTCACCTTCTCAGAGAGGTCGTTCCTGAACATCTCGGCCACAGCAGCCCCGCTGCCTACCCCCTTACCATACCCCTTCTCTGCCCCACCTTACATGACATGTCTCTCCCCGAGCACGTGTCTGCCTCAGCCTCCCCGCCATGCCTGGGTGCTGGGCTGGTAGCACCTGCAGCCAGTGAGTCCCCAGGACATCCGAGGTCAAAGTGGTCCCCCTCACCCAGCCCAGGCTGCAGGGCATCTGTCTTGCCTGGCAGCTCTCCTCTACCCAGCCTTCCTCCAGCTCAGGCCTGGAGGATAAGAGACAGCAGGAAGCTCCCCCCAGGGCAGGCTGGGAGCGTGGACAGTCAGAGCCCACAGGAACAGCCTCTCTTCAGGAGAACACTGTGCCCCACAGGCTGCAAGGAGCCAAGAGGAGACAGGGTGTCCCATGTGCACCCGCAGGCTGCCAAGGCTGAGGGCAGCTCCAGACAATCCCATCTCATGCCTCTGGGTATCAGCTGACAGCAGCAGGGTCCAGGGACGGGGAGACACACACAGACCACACATACATACATACACACACACACACATGCACGCCAGGATGGAGGCATGGTCTGAGACAGGCAAGGACACTAAGGCACACAAGTGCACTGAGCATCCCTGGACACCCCCACCCCACACGCCTTCAGGAGCACAGGCTCACGTAGGTGTGCCCACAAGCATATGAGGAGCTACTCCCTGAGTCCCACACATACTTTCCTGGACACACACTCACAGAGCTCTTGGTGGTAAGTACAGGCACACCCAGCGGTCTGCGCATGCACACACGCGCACATACACACACACAGAGCACTGGTGGAGGCAGTATTAACAGTGCATTTTGGGGGAGCACAAGAAAGTGTTCATAACCCACCCCAGATCTTGCCACCCTGCCCGGCCGCCCATCAAGCGGTTGGAACTCTGAACTGCCCACAGTAGGCAAAAAAGTGCTATCCCCCATCAACACCCATCAGGGGACAGCTTTCTGCAAGGCTGGATCCTGCCCATGGGGGAACCAGCCTGGCAGGGGCAGAGCTCAAGGTGGGCAAGAGCTGATGGGCCAGGAGGGGTTCAGAATGGGCAATGGCCAGGTGGCAGTGGGAGTGGAGGAGGATTAAGCTCGCTAGGCACTGGCACCAGCTTGGGGAAGCCCAGAGGCTACCTCCCAGGACACTATGGGCTGGAGTCGACACCACTGCCCCCTCCTCAGTCACCAGCCTGTCCAGGAATTGGCACTGCTTGGGGGAGGGTGGCCAGGCCAGGTGCACCCCCACCTGTTCCATTTCCTGATTGTCCAGATCTTATTGAGGTTTCTCAGTAAGAAAAGGGAGCCTTGCCCAGAGACTCTGAAATGGGGAGGCCTCCTCATTCACCCCAACTTGCACCTAAACAAATGTAGTGGAAGGGGGGACACAATCACTCCCGGAGAGCCCTGCTCCAGCCCAGGGAGGAGAGAGCAGTGTCTGTAATTTGTTTTAATAATCCTGCTGAACTGGGAGAAAATTAACAAATGAGAAACCAGCTTGAAATTAATCAAACTTCTCCCTGTCCATCCCCCCACCTTCCATCTTAATGAAGGTTATTTATCCAACGAGCAATAAAACACGGAATTAAATTAAACAGACCCTTTCTTTTCCTCCTCTCCCCCGCCCCAGGGAGGCAGCGTCTCCCTGCTTACAGCTCTATAAGCCGTGCTGGGCTGGTGGCCATGGCAGACCCATGATTCCTGGACGCCAATCAGAGGGGTTTCCCAGAAGGAGCCCCTCAATTAGTGCATTCCCTCTTTGGGTCTCACTGCCAGCTCTCTGCCGAAAGTATGAAAGGCAGTTAACTCAACCACCCTCCTGAGGTGGGAGGAAGGGAGGTCCCTGTTGTTGGGTCTTATCTGATGCAGCTTGGGGGATTCACCAATTTCTCTTGAGGGGAGAGAAGGGCCTGAGTATGGAAGATGGGGAATGTGAGCTTCCCCACAAATGAGGACACTTCAGTGCCCATGGCAGGTTCCAGCTGGAAACACTATCCTGGCCCCAACTTCTTGGTGGGAAGGGGTTGAAGGTAGCTGGGGAAGCTCAGGAAAAACCTCCAATGAAAACAGGACTCAGCCCCCAAGCCTACCCACTGCCTGGTTCCCTCCCTTGCCTGAGGCCTAGGGCAGAAAACACCAAGAATGGGAGTGGCACAGACGCCCTCATTGCACACCACTCGGCCACAGATGCTCCCATACCCCTAACTTCCTCTGTCAGTTCTCTAGGCATCTGCATCCCCAAATTTCTCTTCCCTGCAGCTTTGAATTCATTTATGTTTCACCAGGACCATCTTTTGGAGTCATGGGTGCTAAATAACTGCTCCCAGGGTCTCTCCTAAACCATTCCCTTTGGTCATTCCCTCTGGCTTTGAAAATTGCAATAACAGGCCGGGCGCAGTGGCTCATGCCTGTAATCCCAGCAGTCTGGGAGGCCAAGGCGGTGGATCACAAGGTCAGGAGTTTGAGACCAGTCTGGTCAACATGGTGAAACCCCATCTCTACTAAAAATACAAAAATTAGACGGGCATGGTGGTGGGCACCTATAATCCCAGCTACTCAGAAGGCTGAGGCAGGAGAATCCCTTGAACCCAGGAAGGGGAGATTGCAGTGAGCCAAGACCATGCCATTGCACTCCAGGCAGGGCAACAGAGTGAGACTCCATCTCAAAAAAAAAAAGGGGGGGAGAGAAAAGAAAAGAAAATTGCAATCATGGCCTTCCATTTACATACATTATCTGTTTTCCTTCCTTCCTTCCTCCCTCCCTTCCCTTTTTTCCCTCCCTTCCTTCCTCCTTTCCTTTCCTTCCCTCCTTCCCTTTCTTTCTTTTCGTTTCTTTTTATTTTGGAGATCTTGCCCAGGCTGGAGTGCAGCAGTGCAATGACAGTTCACTACAGCCTCAAATGCCTGAGTTCAAGCAATCCTCCCCGCTCAGCCTCCTGGTAAGCTGGAACCACAGATGCACACCACCACACCTGGCTAATTTTTAAAGTTTTTGCAGAGATGGGGTCTCACTATGTTGCCCAGGCTGGTCTCGAACTCCTGGGCTCAAGTGATTCTCCCACCTCGGGATTATAGGCCTGAGCCACCGCGCCTGGCCACATTCTCCCATTTAAACCTAACATTGACCCAGGTAGGGAGATATTTGTCAAAATGCCCACTTTATAAGTAAGGAAAACCTGCGTTTTCCTGCAGGTCCCTGGGCAGGGTTTATGTAGCAGTAGCTGGAAGTCCCGGCTTCGTTGGGCTGAGGTTTGAGGATTGGGGTGGGATGCAGAGGGGAAGGGAGGATGGGACTCTGCAGAGCTGCCCAGCCCCCTGGAAGCCTCCTCAGGGGCTTTCTGTGAAGGAGGGCTGAGGCTGATGATCCTCTGGGAGGAGTGGGAGGAGAGGAGAGGAAAGAGGAACGAAGGCTCTAACAGCGCCACAAATCTGGTCCTCACATGGCAGCCAGGAAGCGCCTTTGAAAACATAAGTCTAGTCCTTTTCGATCCACCATCTGCGGTGGAGCCGCCCCCAAAATGCAGATTTTCATGAAAACTCTTACAGGGAAGACTATCACCCTCCAGGTTGAACCCTCAGATGCGAAAGAAAACATAAAGGCCAAGACCCAGGATAAGGAAGGAATTCCTCCTGATCAGCAAAGACTGATCTTTGCTGGCAAGCAACTGGAAGATGGATGTACTTTGTCTGACTACAACATTCAAAAGGAGTCTACTCTTCATCTGGTGCTGAGACTTCGTGGTGGTGCTAAGAAGAGGAAGAAGTCTCACCCCACTCCCAAGAAGAATAAGCCCAAGAGAAAGTAGGTGAAGCGGCTGTCCTGAAATATTATAAGGTGGGTGAGAACGGCAAAGTCAGTCGCCTTCATCGAGAGTGCCCTTCTGATGAATGTGGGGCTGGAGTGTTTACGGCAAGCCACTTTGACAGACATTATTGTGGCAAATGTTGTCTGACTTACTGCTTCAACAAACCAGAAGACAAGTAACTGTATGAGTTAATAAAAGACATGAACTAACAATGACAACAAAAGTCTAACTGCGTCACTCTGCTTGAAACCCTCCAAGGCTATCCACTGCGCCTGGAGTCAAAGGCCCGCTCTGTCTCAGGGCCCACAGGCCCGGCTGACCCAGCCCTGCCACAGCTTCCCCTCCTCTCTGAGCAGCCCCCCTTGCTCCTCAGATGGGCCAAGAATGTTCCTGCTTCAGGGCCTTTGCACTGGCTCTGCCTGCCACCCAAAACACCACCCAGCCACCGGGCTGCCTTCCTCACTCACCTGGGTCTGTGTTCCAAAGTCCCCTCCCCAGGTCTTCCCTGACTGCCTTGTGTACAGAGTCCTTCCCCTCCTTCACCACTCTCTAGCCCCTGGCCCTGGGCAGGTTCCTCCGACAGCACCTGTCCCCACTCATGTAAATGATTACAACACATCTCCTGTCTTTCTCCTGCTCCAGTAGGTCAGCTCCATGTGGGCAAGGATGGTATGCATGTTTGGCTCACTCTGCTGCATTCTCAGCCCAACCCAACATCTGCTCCTAAAAGATACTCACCGACTAATTGGTGGATATATGAACCAATGGATTGTCACTATGCATAAGGCCATGATCCAGGCCACCATCACCTCCGGTCTGAACTGTTCCATCCGTCTCATCACTCTCTCAGCTTCAGGCCTTGCCCTGCAACCAACCCTCCAGGCCACACCCAAAGGAATACTTCTAACTCCCAAACCCAAGCAGCCGCCATCCTGCGGGATCAAGTCCACATTCTTGGCCTAAGACCCCCGATCCCCCCAAGTCCCTCTCTACTCACCCCCTGCCTAACCCTCCCACATGCCACATCCCTGTCACAAACAAGCCCAAGATCCCGCCTGTGCCCACCCTCTGCCCTGAGGACACTGTCCGGCTCCATCTCTGCCAAGAGCTCCCGTGCACACCTTGTCCAAACGGCCCTCGCCCTCCTCTGATCCCCCAGGCCCTCACCTGTACCCCCACCACAGCCCTCCCACACCCCAAGTTGAGCTGCAGCAAATCACATGCCCGTCACACCTCCCCATCCAGGAAAGACCCAGATTTGTTCACTCGGCAATCCTGCTCATCCCCACCACCTGCTCCAGTATCTTGCACAAACTTGGAGCTCCAGAAATGTTTGCTGAATCAAATGGAATCCATTCAGAACAGCCCAGGGAGCATGTCCATTAAGAGGAGCCTTTCCTCCAGGTCACCAGCATCTCAGGCTGCTCTGAGGACAAACAGACCTTTAAGTGCCACTAATCACTGCACCCAGGAGCAGTTGTCCCCAAATTCTGCTAACCTCTCCTCAAGGGTTGCCTGGGTGGAAAGAGATTCACCAGGGTTGAGAGGCGGCCAGGGCCCTGCTGAAATGGCAACGCACTGCCTCCGGGCCAGCCACCAGCCAGAACAGCAGCTCCTGGCCCACTCCACAGCTCGCATGTGTGCGTGCATGTGTGCGTGTGTGTGTGAGCGTGTGTGTGCATGCGTGTGGCCACCCCCGTGGGTGAGGACAGCAGGCACAACACAGCCACTGCTGAATTATTTATTCCCTACATTGTTAGCGCAGTAGAGAGAGCAACCGTGTCTCCAGGCTTCAATTAAAATATCACGGCACCCACACCGTCTGCCCGGCCACATGCCCAGCTCCCACCAAAACTGGCAGGAGCGCACCCCGTGGGAAGCATAAGCACCCCCAAGCCCAAAGTCCTGCCCCTTCCCCTACTCCCAGCCCCGAGGCCCTGCTTCAGGACCTTGGACAGCAGCCTCCAGGGTTCTGCCCCAAGACACTCGGCAAACCTTTCAGCCTCTCAAAGACCATTTAATAAATCGATGCCCTGAAAGAGCCTTTCTAACTTCCCAAAGGGGCCCTGGGACAAGCCTTGCTGGGTTTTGGGCCTAACTCCAATCCTCTGCCTGCTCCCAGCCCTCCCTAAAAAACTGTACAGCAAGAGGCTGGGGGAGGAGTTTGAGGTTCTCACCCCAGCTCTTCAGGCTCCAGGAGGAACTGTGGACACACCACCACACCTCCCTGGGCTCCATTTGTTACCACTCAGAGAATGCAAATGACGGTGGCCAGACTGTGACCTCCACGGACAGTCAATAAATGGAAAGGGACTTTGAAGAGGTAAAAATGAGGTACCAATGTCGGCCGCACCAGAAGAAGGCTTTAATTATATACAAGTGGGTTTTCTGCAGCTTCACTACCCCTACCCAACCTGGAAATCCCTGATTCTGGGGCACAGGCTCAGAATGAAGAAAGAGCTGACGGATCCTTCAGGAACTGGCTGGGTCACAAACTAACTGGGTCACCCACAAGATTTAATTCAACAGCCCCCGGACTAGAATATGAGGCCGAGTGAAATCAAAGTGGGCGAGCTGAAAAAGAGCAAGAAATTCCAAACACATGCCGCCTAGAACTGCAGAATGAGCACCGGCTTCAGGGACAGGCAGCGCTGCAGGCCTCTGCTGCTTTCTGAGCAAGCCTCAGTTTCCTCACCTGTAAAATGGGGCCAGTGATACTGACTTCCCAGCTGGTGACTTGCACAAGATAACCTGTGTAAAACACCTAGCACATGCCAGGCATGTAAATCCATCCATTCATTTTATTAAGCACCTACTAGGTTCCAGGCATCGGAGACCAGAGCAGGGAAGAAGAGAGACACGACCTTGCCTCGTAGAGCTGACACCCCAGTGACCAGTGTTACTCTCTTCAGGACGGCAGAAGGGGGGGCATTGGAGATGGGCCTCAGAACACAAGTGAAATTACCAACACAAAGAAAGGTGGCAAGAAGGGACAGTCTCTTTGGGAAAATGACTGTCACTATCTCCTAAAGCTAATCATTCATGCAGCCTATAAGCCAACAATTTCACTTAAAAATATATATACGAGAAACGGGCGTTTACATCCACTAAAAGACACGTACACAAATGTGCAGAGCGGCTCTATTCATAATAGCCAAACACTGGACTCAGCCCAAATGTCCAGTGGCAGCAGAAAGGGTAAATAAATTATGAATTACCCAAGCAATGACACAGTGAAATAGTCCAGAGCAACAGATGCAAGCAAACCACCAACAGACCCAACCCCAGGGGGTTCTGACAGGCAATGTGAGCAAAAGAAGCTGGACATAAAAAACTCACTGCACGATTCTGTTTACGTGAGGCTCAAAACCAGGCAACACCAGTCTACACAGTTAGAAATCAGGCTATTGATTATCCTTGGGGAGGAGAGGATGTTAACGAGGAGGGGCTCGAGGGAGCTTTCCGGGACACTGAGAATGTTCTCTATCTGATACCGGCACATGCATTTATAAAAGTTCAACGAGTTGTACACCTGAAATTTGTGTATTTTACAGTGTATAAGTTATACCTCCATTTTAAAGAAAAATATAAAGGAATGAAAAGGCAGACAGAGCATTCTTCGGGGCAGGTGAACCATCAGAAGCAAAGGCTGGCAGATGGGAAGCTGGAGGGATTTAGAGACTGGCCCTGGGGAACTGGAACCAAAAATGGCAGGGCCAGAGAGAGGGAACAGAGATGAGGTGGGCGAGACAGGCTGGGCCAGCCCAAAAGGGCTTCCAAGGCCATGCCAACCTGGTAGCCCCAGGGGTGTCTGCTTCCTTCTCCCAGTCCCCCCTGCCATGAACCCTACCTGTCCATGGTGAAGGATACTTGTGAAGTCATCCCTCCATGCCAGCCTGGCTCCCTGCCCACCCCCTCCCTCAGCCGCCACACTTGATTTCAATCCCTGAGTTTAATTTCCAGGGTTTTGGGGGCTTTCATCCTGAGCAGGCATGAAGTGAAGCCACAGTCCCTGGCTCCCATGCCTGCAGTTCATCTGGCACATCTCTCCAGGGCCCTGTGTATCACCTGGGACACCTGGCTGCAGCCTATGCTCCACCTGCCACATCCACCTCCCCACCTGCCCCCACGGGGAGCTCACCTGAGCACCTGTCTTTCCCAGGATAACTGCTCCAATTAGGTAGGACCTCCCACCTCCTGCTCCTCACCACCCAGCATCCAAGGTTGCACCGTCGCATCTCCTCATGGACAGAGAGGCCACTGGAAATGCACTGATGCAGCCAGGGAAGTAGCTCCAAGACCTCACATCCAACCAGCCACCAGCGAGACATGGTACATGAAAGATGTGAGGGCCCCCCTCCATGGGTGATGACCTAACCATTGAATGCCGGGTTTCAAAGACTAATCAAGGATATTGGAAAATGCTCACCACTGTAGTCTAGTGGACAAAAGCTGGCTACAGAACCATATAGATGTTTTGATCTCAATTTAGTAAATTACACAGAAGAGGGGCTGGAAGGAAATACACACATGTATCAAGGTTGTCACCCTGTATAGCAGAATGAATGAGCAATTTCAGTTTGCTCCTTCATGCTTTTCTGTTTTGTTCCAAGCCTGCAACAAACATGCTGGCTTATAACCACCACCGCAGGAAGGGGCCAAGGGACATTAAGCCACACTCACACGGGGACCTGAGGCTTCCTGTTCCATGCTTAACGGGATACAGCAAGGGCTGACCTGATTCCAGCCTGCAAAGCACCCGCAGTCTCCTGCACTAAGAGCCGCTGGACTAAGAGGACACACTCATACTTCCAGGTGTGTGCAGGGGCAGGGCACTGTGCTGGGGCCCGAGACCCTGATTCTAAGCCCAGTTCTGATTCTAACTGGCTGAGGTGCCCCCACATACATTAACTTCACTGGGCCTCAGTTTCCTCATCTGTAAAAAAGCTGCCCTGACTGCGTTGTAGGACTCTTGTGTGGAATGATTAAGAAGTGACTGTGAAAGCCTGTAAACTGTGAACTATTGGGATTTATCCCTGAGTTCCCTGTTACCATTCTCCACCAGGCCCTATGTCCCATAAGAAAGGTTCTAAGAAACGCCCAGAAGCTGCCTACAGCAGGCATCTGAAAGTCTTGAAAACCCTGGGCCATCCTCACATGCTAATTCCCGAGGTGCACATAAAATATGCATTTTTTAATTGAACGGGAAACCAAACAAAAGCGAAGGAAAAACCCACCTCCTTGTTCAACAGCAAAATTGAGGGCCTGTCGCAGATCTTCAATAAACATTTACCAAATGAATACAACTGTACGAACTGGAACCAAAGCCACTAACTTAATCTCTCATGCAGATTAAAATGTTCATGGTTGAATCAGGTACTTGCTGTCTAACTTCCAGTGGGTTCTCTGCCTCATTTCTTTTAGGAACAGAGATTTGTTTTTCTCATATTGACACCTCTTTGTTAAAACAAATAAAAATGTGTGATTCATCCCTCTAGATTCTGTGGAGATCCACAAAAGAAACTGGTGATGAGGCCAGGCACAGTGGCTCACGCCTGTAATCCCAGCACTTTGGGAGGCCGAGGTGGGTGGATCACCTGAGGTCAGAAGTTCAAGACCAGCCTGGTCAACATGGCAAAAACCTGTCTCTACTAAAAATAAAAAAATTAGCTGGGCGTGGTGGTGGGCACCTGTGATCCCAGCTAGTCAGGAGGTTGAGGCAGGAGGATTGCTTGAACCCAGGAGGTGAAGGTTACAGTGAGCTGAGGTCCCACCACTGCACTTCAGCCTAGGTGACAGAGAGAGACTCTGTCTCAAAAAAAAAAAAGAAAGAAAGAAAGAAACAGGTGATAAAGTCCCTGACCTCCTACATGAGGCTGGGTCAGCTTGGCCACAGGGCCTCCTACTGGGTCATGCCCTGCAGAGGTGGAGGCCCGGTCACAGGACACCACTGCACCAGCCCTGCCCCTCCCTGGCAGGAGGGCAAGGCGACCATGTCCATGGAAGTTGCAAACACACCTGCCCTTTGACCCAGCCCCCTGTGGGGAGAAGTCTGTCCTGCAGAGGTGTGCAAAGTGGCCCACGCAGAGACTTCCACTGCAGCTCTGTTGGAGCTGAGATTGGAAACCACTAATGTCCCTCATGAGGAGACCAGAGCAGGAGCACCAAACAGCCACACAAAGAAAAAGGTCCTTACGCACTGACCAAGCATGTCCTTGGGAATGCTGCAAGGTCACTCAGCAGGTGCTGTAGCTTTGGGGGGAGTAGGGTGGGCAGAATGCGGGGTCATATATATGTATTTAATCCCCTTCCTACCCTAGGCCCGTGGTAAAGATCTCCAAAGAACCCAGCCTCTGGAGGCATGCAACATGCAGCCCAGCTCATGTGCAGGCCTGAGGTTCTTTGGAAGGGTTCGCAGGGAATAATGGCTACCTCCAGGACCAGGCTGGGGTTGGGGCGTGTCTCTCGGTACCTTGAAGACTGAGCCATGGGAATGTATGATGCATTCAAACCGTAATATGGTAACTTAAAAGAATGCCCAAAGATTTTGCATCTGTGGGGTTGAGGGGGAAGCCAGGCCTGAGGAACCTAGTCTCCTCCAAGGCCACCAGATAAAGGCTCATTCAGGAGAGAGAAGCATCTTTAAAGGAGACCCTCAAGCACCCCTCCCCAGCACACACACTCTCTCCCTCCGCAAGGCCTCAGCACAGGGGTTGGGGTGCCCTGGCCCGGGGCTGGGACGTGAAGGAGGGAGTCCCAGCCCAGGCTGACAGGCCAGGCCCTGTGGGGGTGAGGGAGGGACAGAAGGTGGTGAGGGCTCCCAGCTTCCCCTTCTTTCCCCCTGTTGGGTTTGTTGTACTTTCCTAATTGATTTTGTGTCTGTGTCCCTGGGATACTTAGGACCATCTTAGAAAACCACTTAAGGAATCTAAAGTAATCAAAGTACTTACAAGGCACTTAACATTTCCTCGCACTTCAAGCTTCTCATAAACCCCTTTCCAGCTGCAACCAGGGACCCGGCTGTCAGGAGCTACCACTTCAGGCAGAAAGACACCCATGTTATGTCCCCAGCTCCTGCCATATCACCCCCTCAGCCCCAGTAGCCTCCCAGGAGCAGGACAGACAACCTCCACACACAAGCACATCACGCCCTCTCTCCCAGCCTCCAGGCCTCTGTCCTGGCTGTTTCCTCCTCCTGGAATGACCTCTCTGCCAGCCAGCACCCCTGTGTCCTACCTAGCTCACACTCTAGCTCACTGTATCCTAGCCACTGAGTCTCAGCATTCATTCTCCTCTTACAGAAAGCCTTCCCCAACTCCACCACCCCTCATTTTACATCAATAGACCCTGGCACCTTGTGAAAACCTGTGTTTAACAAGCCCTGGGAGATTCCAACGGGGAGGCAGGACTGGAAGCCATTCCCTGCACAGAATGTAGAGAGCAATAGGGTGGCATCGGGAGAGACCAGGAGGATTATTCCCTACGGGCCTGCAATGCCACGCCTGGGCATGTGCTGCCAGGAGCTCTCCCCAGAGCATAAGGAGGCATTGGCAAGGATGTTGCAGAAGCAGAAAGATCACCACGGAACCACTCGGGTGCCCACAACCGGAGGATGAACAAGTAACTGCACAGAGGCATGGTTGCACTGTGGAACACCACACAGCAAAGAAAACGGGCACAGCAACCACAGGCCACATGGTGCTGAGCCAAAAAAGCAAGTGGAACACGTGCAACACGATCCTGTTTTTATCATGCTTAAAACACACTAGATGAGCCAGGTACAGTGAGTGGCTCACGCCTGTAATACCGGAACTTTGGGAGGCTGAGGTGGGAGGACTATTTGAAGCCAAGGGTTTGAGACCCCATCCCTTCAAAAGCATGTATTACCCAGATGTAGTAGTTCACGCCTGTAGTCCTAGCTACTCCAGAGGCAAGCAGGAGGAGGATCGCTTGAACCTAGGAGGTTGAGTTTGCAGCATGTCATGATCACACCACTGCACTCCAGCCCAGGTGACAGAGGGAAGAGACCTTGTCTCTTTTTGTTGTTGTTATTGTTGAGATGGAGTTTTGCTCTTGTTGCCCAGGCTGGAGTGCAATGGCAAGATCTTGGCTCACCGCAACCTCTGCCTCCCGGGTTCAAGCAATTCTCCTGTCTCAGCCTCCCGAGTAGCTGGAACTACAGGTGCGTGCCACCACACCTGGCTAATCTTTTCTGTATTTTTAGTAGAGATGGGATTTCACCATGTTAGCCAGGGTGCTCTCAATCTCCTGACCTCATGATCCGCCTACCTCAACCTCACAAAGTGTTGGGATTACAGGCATGAGCCACTGCGCCTGGCCTGCAAAGTTTTCTCTCTTAAACAATTTGCAGCTGTTACTGCAAGATATCAATATGTGGCCAGGTCTTGGATACAGGGTAATTCATTATATTATCCTCTATAATTTTCCCTATGTTTGATATCATTTATTAAAATATGCACATACGTTGGTCAAGAAGAGAAAGCCCTTTGCGACAGACCTACATTGAACATGCCACTGGTTTTCAATAATGTAAAAGGCCCCATGGCGAGAGCCGTGCACACTCCACTTCCTGCTGAAGCCTCCTCTCAGAACAGACCTGACCCCGGAAACCACTCACCCTCACACACTGCCCCCAGTCCTAAGCCTCAGATTCCTCCCCTGGCTAGGGTCTCCATCTGGAATTCATTCCCTGGGATGAAGCATTGTTCTCTTCTGGCTGCTCTGCTGTGGAGACCTCACTGGCCTCGCTGACTGCTTCCAGAGCCCGAGCTGGGAAAGAGGGAGGGGGCTGCACTGAACAGAAACACCACCCTCTCCAGGGTCCTGACCGGGGAAAATGCTGCCCATCCTCCCCTCAGCCACAGCCCCACAAAGAACGAGGTAAGTGCTACCTCTGTCTGCTCCCATCCGGGCCCCACTCTGCCCAGCCAGAGCTCCCCTTCCAGGATATTTCATCTCTGATGAGCGATCTGGAGCTGGCTGGAGACCAGGACCAGGCAGCGCCTTTGAGTCTGATCCCTGCTCAGGGCGCCTGTGCTGGGGCAGGGGCCAAGCTGGGCAGAGCATCCCTCCTCCTGGGACACCACCTCTCAGCAGACCCCAGGGAGAAACTGAGGCCTGGAGACAACTGAGGTCCAGAAATGAAGGAGTGAGAGGAGGGACGGGAAGGAGAATCCAGCCTCCTCCTCACATGCAGGCCCACTTTACAACAGCTCCTGTTGCCTATGATGTGCCAGGCACTGAGCCAGTCGCTTCATGCTGTTCCAGATAATGCAGCCACCCTACCCATTTTACAGATCTGGACATTGAGTTCCGTGAGGGCAAGTGGTCTGCCAAGGCCACAGAGCCAGGTGGCAGTGCCGAAGCTTGAACCTAGGCTGTGGTTTCCCTTCTGAAGCCCAGCACCCGGCCTGGTCTCCCCCAGTCCCTGAAGTCTGCAGAGCCAGCCCTCCCCACCCCCACAGGTGAGGAGAGCAGGGCCCTCAGCTGTGCTAAGACTTGTCAGGGGGTCGAGGGGCACCCTGCGTCGGAGGGAGGGGTCTGGGTGGGGTGGGTGCCCACCAGGAAGTGCTCAGGTACTGAGATGCCTAAGGCCATAATCAAAATAAGAGGCAGGCGGGCAAGCAGGTGGGTAGCCAAGTAGGCAAGAGGCTGGGGTGTCCCGCAAGGAGCAGGTAGGCTTCACAGCCATTCTGCCTCCAGCCCTTAACCACAGGCCACCAGGGATGAGGCTGTCCCACACCACCCAGACAGAGAGGAAGCCCAGCTCCAACAAGGAGTCCAACAGGTGCCAGGCAGAAGACAGAGACGGGGTGGAGGACACGGAGGGAAACACAAAGCCACAGTCAGGAGGAGGCAGGGAGCCGGAGACAGACAGGCAAAGAGGGGACAAAGCTGTGTCCCAGCTCTCTTCCCCGCAGCAGCACTGGGCTGTGGAACCAAGCATGGAGGCGGCCCTGCCTCTCCTCACCTCCCCCCGCCCAGGCCTCCAGCGAGTGGCAAGCGTAAAGGTCAATCGGAATATAAAGCGGAATTTGCCTTCCTTTCATTTCCAACGTGTCTGGGTCATAAAAATGCTAGTTGAGTAAGCTGGGAGAAAAATGAAGGCACACAGTTCATTCAGCAGTGGG
The DNA here is from genome assembly GCA_963573385.1 of Cacajao melanocephalus. Classification (NCBI taxonomy): domain Eukaryota; kingdom Metazoa; phylum Chordata; class Mammalia; order Primates; family Pitheciidae; genus Cacajao; species Cacajao melanocephalus. Next base: position 215,339 of record CAUYLG010001355.1, read on the forward strand.
CAGGGGGAGGCGGGGTGGGGCTAACCCTGCAGACTAAGGCGGGGTCCACCCTTGCTGCAGGTGTCCCTCAGTCCCACACCCAGGCCCCGGGCTGGTGGCTTCCCCAGTTTGTCTGTCGTCTGTCTGTCTGTCTCTGGGCCAGGCACTGAAATTCGGAGTATGACCAAGAGCGGTTCAGCCCAATCCTGCCCTCAAGGTGCTCAGGAACTGTCGGGAGAGACATGGATTCCTGCAGGAGGCCCCACCTGCCCTGGGAAGGTCAGGAAAGTCCTGCTGGATTTGAGTCAGTCTAACTGCCCACAAAGCAGCAAGAAGGGCATTCCCGGAGGACGCGGCCCGAGCCGGGCCAGGAGGCAGGCCGTGGAAAGCACCGAGTGTGACTGGGTGAGGAGGAGTGGAGTTAGAGGCTGCCTAATCCCATGTTCTTGTTTACAGAGAGGGCAGCCACGTCACCCGAGGTCACACAGCAAGTCAGCAGCAGAGGCAGGCCCAGAAAGCAGGACCTGGGCCACAGGTGGCTTCACTGGCAAAGGGGGACCCTCAGCCCTGCCCTGCCTAGAGAGCCAGAGATCACCCCAGGCCCCAAGCTGGGTGACCCAACAGTGTGAGGGACTGGAGGACCCCAGGTCACTAAGTCCCCACGCAAAGAGGCTCTGGCTCACCTACCAGAGTCATCCCTTGGCCCAATGTGATCATGTGCCCCGCCCCCAGCACCAAGCTGGTGACTCAGGCCACACCCCTCCAAGCCCCTTTGAATGCTCCTTCCGCAGGAGATGAGAACAAACATGGCCTGGCCCTGCATGAGCTGCCACACTGCCAGCTCCCACTGCGTTGTCACCACACCCTGAAAGGTGCCCGTGCTTCTGCCCATTTCCTAGCTGAGATGAGCAGGGTCCAGGAGGGTCAGAGCTGCTGGGGCCGGGATCTGCACCACTCCCACACGCCGCCTCCAGAGCCGCAGCTCCGTGCCGCACTCCGCAGTCTACGCGCCAGGCACTGCCCTGGCCCTTGCTTGCACGCATTTCATCCTCACAGGGCCGGTGAGGTGGGTGCTGCAGGCATCCCCATTTTACACACAAGGAAACTGGGGCACAGAGAGGCTCTCCCAGGCAACAAATGGCAGAGCAAGGGTATGGACCCAGGCCAGCTGGCCCCAGGGCCTCTGCGGCAGCCACCACAGTACTGCCCCTCAGGGCTCCCCATCTGACTGGCCCTTCGTCTCTCTGGTCTCCAGTGCCCAACTCTTCCATCCTCCGGCTGGGAGCTAAGGAGAGTAATGGGATGGGGTCTGAAGAGGCCCAGGAAGGCCCAGGTGTACAAAAGCCATCAGGGTAGGAGCCCAGGGAAAGAAGGAGCCTCTCACAGGGGGCCATCACCTCTGTGGCTTCATAAGGGCTGCTCAGAGACCATCTACTCACTTCACAGGTGAGGACACAGAGGTCCCAAGAGACCTGGTGACTCGTCCTCCCACGACACCCTCTGAAGCAAGAAGGACCAGGAGGGGTTTGGAGGCCTTCTCCCTGCTCCCCGGACTGTCTTGGACCGGCATCTCAAGCTCCCAGCTCAGATCAACAGCCAAGCAGAGTCCTGCCCCTGGGTCTCTGTCTGGAACTTGCTACTGCCTCTGCCTAGAACACTCTTCCTCACAGCCACAGGGCAGCCCCCGACTCCACTCAGGTTCTGCACAAGTGTCCACTCTGCAGCAAGGCCTCCCCACCAACCCTGTCTAGACTGACCACCCCTCCCGTGCGGCTCTCCAGCCACTCCTCGCTTTGTGATTCTGCAGGGCGTTGCTGCCCTGACGATGTGCACTACATGCTTTGCCTTCTCACCGCCTGCCTTCTCCCTCCAGTGTGGAAGCCCATCAGAGCAGGGATCGCCTATGTGCTTCCTGCTTGATAAAGTTCACTTCGAGGGGTGGTTCTCCACCTGGAATGCCCCTGTCATCACTTGGGCAGCCCAGGCCCCATCTCGGACCAGTAAAATCTGAATTCCTGAGGTGGGCCAGGGTAGGAGCCTTTTCTAAACTCCCCAAGCGATTCCAGCGTGCAGCTGAGATGGACCACTGCTCTTGCAGAGCCGGGCACAAAGGAGACGGCCAGTAGGTTCAGTTAAGTGAAGGAATACATGCATGGCTCTTTACAGATGAACAAACTGAGTTCCAGATGGGAGAGAGGAAGCCAGAAGCCAGTAGTCATTAACTTGAGGACCACCCCTCCGACTCAGCCCCCACCTCAGCCCTTCCATAATGCCATGCATCACATCCAGAGGCCCCACCAGCTTCTACCTGGGCTCCAGAGCCCACGGGGCCTCCCTCCAAAGCCTCTCCAGGAGGTCTTCCCAAAGGCCCCAAAAGGCCTCCACGCTTGCCTTTTAACTGCAAGAATGAGTCTGTTGCCCATCCAGTCACCACACGCTGAAGCTAACATACCGCCTGCTTCCACTGCAAACCCCCATACCTCAGGGTGCCCCTCGGAGGAAGCAGGCTTGAGAGGACTGCAGGGTGGGTGGGGCACTCACTGGAAAAGAAAACCAAGGACTTGAAGCATCTGGGTCAGTGGCCAACTGGGCTCCTAGGTGTCCAGAAACAGACCCTGGGCTCACAGTCTTATCGGCCCTCTGGGGATCCAGGAATCCAATGCTCCCTGAACCTCCCCATGACTGTGATGAGCCGCCAGGCTTGAGACCCACTGGAGCAAAGCAACTTCTACCCCACCGGCCCCAATCCACAGGGAAGGGCCCGCCCAAGGGCACAGAGAAGACTGGCTGCCAGTAGCCGGGGGTGCTCTGAGCCTCCCCTCAGGTCTGCTGGGGCTGCCCAATGCCAGGGTTCCCCTCCTTCCATGCCCCTTCCCCTCTCTATCCTGGCTCAGGCCTGGCTCTGGTCTACAGGTTCCCCTTCCCAGGCTCTCACCACAGTGGGGTCTGGGGGAAAGAGAGACTGTCACAGCAGGGAACTTCTCTGCCCTCCCCTCAGGAGAACTGGCCCTGACAGTCACCCTCAGCAAGACCTACTTCAGACACCCCTTTCTCTCCTTCCCCAGGCCCTCACAAGCACTCCAGCGTCTATCGAATCCTATCATGTATCCCCAGCCTCCCCAAGCACCTCCTAAGGGCTTTGGGGACATTATCGCTTCTGCCAGCTGGGCATCAACACACTCATTTCACAGGCGAATAAACTGAGGCTTGTAGAGGCCATGCAGTAAGTAAGTATCAGGCCAGGTCTCAAACCCACCCCTAGCTGGTGGTCAAGAAGCAGGAGAGCAGAGTGGTGAAAAAAGATAGATTCAGGGCCAGACGGCCTAGGCTCAAATCCAGGCTCCACCACTTACTAGCTGTGACCTTAGACAAGTTGCTTAGCTTCTCTGTGCTTTCGTTCTCAGTTCTGCGAAATAGGGATAACAACTATATACCTGCCCCCAGGGTTGCTGTGATGATGACACAGGGTAAGTGCTATGTAAATGGTTTAATTATTTCACCTCAGTCACCTCTCAGAGACGGTCCCTCATGTATCCCCCAACATTTACAGAGCAAGCCCTGTTGGGACAAATCTCTAATGACAGCCTAAAATGGGACATGGTGATCCCCTTTAACAGGGAGCAAAGCTTTAGGTGAAAGGAATTCCCTGAGTCAGTGAGGACCTGGAGAAGGTGTTTTCGGGGGAAGAAACACATCCAGCTGATCCTGGATGCCACCACTAGTGGGCACTGGTGGGCCCTGGTTTGACCCAATTAAGGTGGGTCCAGCCACATCCATTCCCACAGCCAGGAGCTCGCAGGGGGCTCCCAAGACTTCAGCTGCCCAGCTGTGGCTGCAGATATGGGGGCTGCAGAGGCCTCCCTCCCATTCCCCATCCCTCCATGAGTCCATTTGGTGAAGGTTTCCTGAGGGCCACCAGGGGCCCGCACCAGCTGGAAGTCCTATAGGTGGGCGTAGAGCCCAGCAGGGGCCAGCTCTGTCTCTGTCTCCTCTACTCAGTTCTGTGCTTGTAGCTTGACAGCAGCCCTAGACAAGACATAAGCGAATGGGCATGGCTGTGTCCCCATAAAGCTTTATTTATGGACACAGAAATTGGAGTTTCATATAATTTTCCTGTATCATGACATTATTTTTCTTTTTATTTTGTTTTTCAACCATTTAAAATATAAAGGCCTTTTTTAGCTCATGAACTATACAAAACCAGGCCACATTTGGCTCCTTGCTAATCCCCTGTCTAGAGGGGAAGCCAACAGCAAAAAGGAAAACCAACAAATGCGTACATGACTGCAACTATGATGAGCACCTTCAAGGAAAAGAACAGGGAAAGAGACAGAAGAGCCAGGGGCCGGGAGCTTCTCTGAAGAGAGGCCATTTAAGCCCAAGGCTGAATGAGGAAGATCCAGCTTCAAAGAGGGGGAGGAGAAGACTCCAGACAGCGAAGTGAGCAGGTGCAAAGGCCCTGCGGTTAGAAAGTAGCATGGTGTCTTCAAGGAGCATAAAGGAAACAGTATGACTGGTGTGGGCAGTGCCCGGAGGGACAAAGGGACGCCAGGGGCATCAGGTAGCACAGGGCCTCTCGGACAGGAAAAGAGTTCACATTTTAATCTAAGAGCAACGGGAAGCCAATAAAAGGTTTAAGCAGAGGGTTGAGTGGGTTCCATCCGGGTTTTAGAAAAATCTCTCCAGCTGCTGAGTGGAGGTTTGGCTGTGGAGAGGCCTTTTGGAGTCGAGAGAGGAAAGACTGGGCTTCTGTAATGGGCTGGGTAAGAGACTATGGGGGTGGAGGCCATGAGGAGCGGTCACGTCCAGGACAGGTTCTGAAAGTGGAGCCTGCAGGGTGAGCTGATGGACAGAAAGACGGCGGTCAAAAATGCCTCCAGGTTCCTTGGCCTGGTCAAGATGGGCAGGCTGCAGGAGGGTGGGTAGGCTCTCTCTAGAGCCCCTCCTGGTTGTGTGGTGAAAACACGTAAAGACACAAAGCCACCTCCTTGACAGAACATCTTGTGTGATCTAAGCCAGAGTTCCCCCAGGGCCACACCCTTAGCCTCAGCTCCAGAAGCAGCCAAGAGCCTAGAGGGCACCTGCTCCCTCTTCCCACACCCCCATTTCATGATAGCAAGAACTCTCATTACCCAAAGTTAAGTCGTGTGCTCAGCCTCAACACTGAGCGCTGCGCTCAAGGCAGTAAGACACAAGAGGCCCAGCAGATGGTGGGGAACTCTCCGGGATCAGCCTTAAAGGTCACCGTCTGTCACTGCCTGCCCGCTCCAACCTCTTCCGCATCGGCGGAGTCCCTCATGCTGACTTAAGGCCCAGCTACAAGCTGTGCAGTGACATTTCCTGTGGGCTGACTGTGTGCCAGGCACCATGCTAGGCATTCTTGGACCTTAATTCTTTTTTTTTTTTTTTTTTTGAGACTGAGTTTTGCTCTTGTCACCCAGGCTGGAATGCAATGGTGCGATCTCGGCTTACTACAACCTCTGCTTCCCAGGTTCAAGTCATTCATCTGCCTCAGCCTCCCAAATAGCTGGATTACAGGCAACTGCCAACACGCCCAGCTCAGCTTATTATTGTATTTTTAGTAGAGACGGGGTTTCACCACGTTGGCCAGGCTGGTCTTGAACTCCTGACCTGAAGTGATCTGCCCAGCTCAGCCTCCCAAAGTGCTGGGATTACAGGCGTGAGCCACGACATCTAGCTGGACCTTAACTCTGAATCCCCATGCTCTCCTATGAGGCTGGCACCATTATCATCCCCATTTTACAAATGAGGAAACTGAGGCAGAGAAGGGTTAAGCAGTTTGCCACGGTGGTCAGGCCCCAGGCTGCCTGGCTCCAGAGTCCAAATGCTTGCCCCCGTGTGGTGCAGCGCTCCCTTCTCCAAGCCTCAGCTTTCTCCACTGCAAAATAAATAGAAGACTCAAAGAAACGATTTCTGGATCCCTCTGAGCTCTTACAGGTACAGAATCTGGAAACTGCTTCCCTCCGGGGAGTCTTCAGTCTGTTCTTCACCCCCTTTCACAAAAATGACTGCTCTCAGGAAAAGTTCCTTTTTTTTTTTTTTTTTTTTTTGAGACGGACTCTCACTCTGTCACCTAGGCTGGAGTGCAGTGGCGTGATCTCGGCTCACTGCAACCTCTTCCTCCCAGGCTTAAGCAATTCTCCTGCCTCAGCTTCCCAAGGAGCTGGGATTACAGGTGCATGTCACCACGCCCAGCTAATTTTTGTTTTCTTAGTAGAGACGGGATTTCACCATGTTGTCCAGGCTGGTCTCAAACTCCTAACCTCAGGTGATCCATCCGCCTCAGCCTCTCAAAGTGCTGGGAGCCACTGTGCCCAGGTCTTACGGGCTCATTCACACTATGGTGTAAATAACTGACATGGTAAGTGGAGGTGAGGTAACTAGTGGCTCAGGAATTAATGCCCAGGCCTGACTTGCTCCAGAACCTGGGCTGGGCCCACAACAGTGCATTGTACAGGCTACAACCACTGGGCTTAGGAGCCCACCAAAAGGTATTCTTCACACCCATCAGCACCCCTTGTCCTGAAAGAATGGGACAAATTTCAGAAGAAAGAAGGGGTGGGAGCAAGGAAGTCAGGGATAGAAGCTGTCAGACTTATGAATTCCCAGGATCAGGCCTTCTGGTCCCCAACAAAGACTTGTTCAAGTCCCACCTCCAACTCAGCCGATTTGAGCAGGCAGTTTCCCAAGAGTCATGCCTGGGGAGGGGACCTGGCTTTGAGCCCTGCCCTGTCATTTTATCAGGGCTCAGCGTCCACATCTGCAGAGCAAGAGGTTGGCCCCTTCCAGCTCTGCCACTTGTGAGTTTTGCTCCCAGCCTGGCCACGACTGCACCCCATTAGCATTCTCCATGCAGGAAATCACCCGGTGCCCCCAAACCCAGGGGTCTCCTCTGAGCCACGCACTGGAAGTCCACCTCTTGCAGGAAGGAGAGCTGTCATCACAGCCTCTGGTGCCAGGTTCCCAGCAGGCCACATTAACCTATCATCAGGGGAGCAGGGCAGGGGCTGCAGTGGTGTCCTCTTAAATAGACACCTGGCGGTGGGTGCAGGGCCCCTCCCCAAAGGTATCCCTCACTCACCCTCTCCTTCCAGAGGCTCTTGCTCCCGACCTCCCTCCCCAAAGTTCAATCTTTTTGCTTCTGTAAGTGGCTTTTAAGTTTCTCACCCAGCCTCTTGTTTCTATCAGTTTAATTATTGAGGAGGCCTCTTGTCGCCAGCCTGGAGCATTAATGCTGTTAAAAGGGACCCAGGGAATGCAGGCCACAGCCGGCTGGCTCCCTCTCCCTGCCCCTCCCTTCCCTCACCCAGCTCTAACACTCTCTCCCACTTTCTGCTCCACTCCCCAGGTCTCTACCTCCTGGTCCTGCCGCTGTCTGTACAGCCTAGAGAGCTCCTGACCCTGGCCCCAACCACTCCATCCTGTGTTCTGAGGAGGCACAGGCCAAACTGAGATCGCACCAGGCTCCTCTATGGCCAGACAAATAGAGGACACCATGAACCCCTAGGATAGTAAAGCTCTTCACCCCAGGCGCCTCACCCCACCTGGCCCTTCCCCTTCCTGGGAGAGGTTAGCACAGCAGTTGCAGCCCACTCCCCCACCTGGGCACTCAGCATCTCATCTCAAAATATCTATGTTCCCAAGAACATACTTTAATACCTAACACTGAGTGACCATCCCTTGAGCCTTCACCATGTGCCAAGTGACGGGAACTCAGCTCCTCTCGGCCTCTCCACCTCCCTGTAAAGTAGGCACTCACTCCCCTCTGGAAAACGGGAGAGGGGACCCTCACCAATGTCACAGCTTCAAGGACTGGACCAGGCTGTTTTACCATCTTTCTAAAAGACCCAGAGTCACTGGAGGAGTTTGATTACAATCTCAGATAAAAAGAATGCAGCAACCTCACTTGTGGGGTGGCCTTCCTGGAGGCTGGGGGTCTGTGCCCCACCCTGCCAGGCTGACAAGGAGTCCAGGGCTTGTCCCCTCTGCTGGACAGCCCAGGCTGCCTCAGCTCCCAAGCCAGGGCCAGGCGGGCTGAAGTGATGACTCATCTGGCCTGAGCCACCACTAGGCCCAGGCCTGGGACAGCCCAGCCAGCTCCGTCTCTCCTCTGGTCTCCAGTCCCCACTGCAAAACTGGGTGCGGTGGGAGGGCTGGGCCAGGCTACCCATTCCTGAACCCTCCTGCCAGGGAACTCTGAAAGATGTTCAGAGCGACACAGCCCCCGGAGATTGCTCCAATTGCCTAATGCAAGGGCAGAAATTTCTTCAAGTTCCCTGCTTCATCTTCAAACTACGTACAACCAGGTTAAACCACATATCATAAAAAAAATTTTTTAAACGATATACAACTTTTGCACTCTTCATAATGCATCCATTTGTTTTAAAATTAAAATTATGTTTTCATCCAAATCATCAAGTAAAACCAACACTCCAGGAAAAGTCTCATATTCGAGGCCCACAGAGTATACTAGAGACAGGGCCATATACACAGGAGGAGGCACACGTGCTCTTCAGCCCCAGAGCAGCCAGCGGCAAAAGTCCTGCCCCACCCAGACATGTGACAGCACAACTCTGGCCTCCTCCCTTTGTCACCCCCAGCCACCAGCTTCCTCACCCCAACCCCAACACTAGGACCATCCTCTCCCTTCATCCCCACTTCTATGCAGGCTGCCAGACAGGCCCTCAAGTCCTGATGCATCATGGGAGGTGGGCTAATGGCTTCCAGAAAGAGTCCCGGTGAGACGGGTCCAGCCTCAGCTCTCCACACCATGCCTGGTGCAAAACAGCCTCTCGGTCCACTCCCTACCCCTGGAGACTTTGGGGAGACAGAAGTCAACTCCAGAGGCCAAGAATCTGACACCAGGGTGAAGGAGGGACCAAGCAGCTTCCTCAGTGTCCCTTCCTCTTCCTCTCCCCATTCTTTCCTCCACTCCCCACACACACAAACACGCACAAACACACACACTCACATGCACACACAGAGCAAACAAGGCAGGCTCCAAGAGAGAAGCGGGCACATAATTATTGGTAAAATGCTTGTAATGTTTTTCTCTCTACCCGGTAGCTTTCAGTTGTTTTAGCAGCTTAGCGAAGCACTTGGCTCCAATTGAATTGCAAATCAGCAGCTCTTGCCCCAGGAAGAGAGGAAAGGAGGCTGCGAGGAGGGGGTTGGGAGGGATTCCAGAAGGAAAGGGAGAAAGGTGTGCAGGGAAGAAGGGCAGAAGGAAGGAAATCAGAGGAAAGCTTGGTTCAGGGCCCAGGGCACCAGAAGCAGAGACCGCCTACTCCCACAGGCCTCAGTTTTCCCATCCTCATCTGCATTCTCCGCAGGCTTAGCAGCCCCACACCCCATCCAAAAAATGAGGACTCTTTCTCCAACCTCGGGTGGGGCAAGAGGGCCACAAGGGGCTTCCTCAACTACCCAGAAGAAAAACATATCTTTTTGGGGAATTGCAATTATTTGAAAACAACGTCAAAGCAGAAGTCTCATCTCCCTGGGAACCTCCAGCATTCATCTTTCCATTCTTCTTATCTGTCTGTCTGCCTTTCTGCCTATCCACTTGCCTATCTTTTTATCTGTCTGTCTGCCTATCTCCCCCTCCCTTCTTTCGTTCTCCAGAACATCCTTTTCCCTCCTGGTGCAGAATTCCCGGGAGAGGAGTTGCTCACTGAGCCTCCAGCGGCAGGTGCTGTTTCAGCACCTCGGTCAGCGCCACACTGCTGGGTCCCTCCCTGATGCCTTTCACTCTGCTGTGCCTACACCAGGATCACAGGACAACATACTGAAACCAGGAAGGGATGCCCCAAATTCTCAGACACTGCTCTGAGGAAAAAACTGTCCCTTGCAGCGAGGAAAATAGGAGGAGAAAGGGGCTGGTGGGCCAGGCCTGGCATCCTGGGGTGTGGCAGGCAGAGGCCGCTGGGGGAAGAGCACCTCGGGGGACCAACCAAGGAACTGACCTTGAAGAGGCGAAGAATGTTGGCCACCATGATGGAGACCGAGCTCCCTGAAGCACCGATGACACCCACCACGCGTTCAGGCTTGGTGATGATGGGTGGGCCGCCACTGCCACAGCGGACCTCCGTGCCATCCTTCTCGATGAGCGCCTGCACAAAGGTCAGTGACTGCTCGAGGGCATGGGTGTCCCTGGAGCAGGTGTCCAGAATGCGGGCGCCCAGCGTGATGTTGGGCAGCAGGTCAGGGTCGTTGTTGATGCGGTCCAGGGCGAAAAGCATGGCCTCCAGCCTGTGGATGCCCTTTTCCTTCTTAAGTTCTCCACAGGCCTTGCCCTCTGAGCCCCGCCCGTGCACCGGGAACAGGCCGCCCAGTGTAATGTCCCCATCTATGCGGATGGAATTCATGTGAGGATGGCCTTTGGGCTTTCCGAGGGAGGAAGGCATCCAGGGGCCGTAAAGGCTGAGGAGCAGGCAAAGGGGCAGCCGGGCCCACCACCAGCCCAAGCCTCTCTTCCCAGGCATCTCGGAAATCCCTAGAGACCCATGAACGGCAGGCCCACTCCTAGCCCTGGCAGGTCCCTGGCCCCACGGCCTGGGTGAGCATGGGCAGAGCAGCTTCAGCAGCAGGGGGACTGAGGGCAGCCAACTGCATGGCCCATGCTGCTGCCCTCTCCCACCTCCTCCTTGTCACTCGGGCAAAGCGCAGTTGCCCGCACAGTCCAGGCCCACAGACGGCAGGCAATGGCCGGGGTTGCAGGGAGGCTCTGATCCTCGTCCCGTCCTGCAGGCCTGTTCTCGGTGGATGACTGTGGAAAGAGCAGAGTGCTCCTAGCTTGGCGTATCTTGGCATCAAGGAGAAAACAGCTCCAATCCTCTCCTCTTACCAACCTTAGAAGGGGAAGAGAGAGAGAGAGTATCAAACAGAAGCCCAAAGAAGACATTAGCTAGTCTCATCTCTCATCAGGAGCCTGAGAGGAGATGCTGGAGGTTATCACCAAAGACTCCAGAAATCTCCTGAACGTGGTTTCCTCTCTGCCATTGCTCAACTCTGGCTTAAATGGGAGCATGTAAGAGGGAAATTAGGTCATGTTTGAAGCTTCCTAAGGCCTGTACCTACTGCCATCAGTAGCCCAGGTATCAGAGAGCACACTCCCCAGGAACAGCCTGGAACTTGCTTGGGAGGAGCAGGGGCCTTCCTCAACACACCACATAAAGAAGAGCAAGAAACAGGTCCCATGGGCCCAATCCCATCATAGAGATGAGGAAACTGAGGCCCAGAGCAGGAGAGCATTTTGCCTGAGTCACACAGGGAGCGTGCAATTTAATTACAAGCTCAGAAAAGCCTGGACAATGCCTCCTGCAGCCCAGCTTCCCTGCTCTCAGCTCTGGAACCCAAGACACTTTGGCTCTTCAGGGACACAGAGACCCAGAAACGCAAGTAAGGCCCCCTCAAGAAGAAATCATCCTGGAAGGTGGTGGTGCAGGCTGGAGCTGCTCACTCTGAAGGCCAAGGGAAGGCCAGGGAGGAGCTGAGGCTGTGGGCGTTCTGGATTTTCATCCTGAATCAGGGAGCACAAAGTGCACCCTGTACTCTCCGGCTTCCACCCCAGCTGCACAGCTACCCCAGGCAGAGAGGGTAAACGCAGCAGCCCCTGCACTGGAGCAAGCCTCTGTTCAGCTTGCACGTCCTCCCTCCCTCCCTGTCCTGACTTTCTTCATCTCTCCATTTCTCCACTGCTCTTTCTCCCCACCCCCACTTCCTCCCTCTGAGAGCGGGGCTCGGGTTACGGCCTGAGCTTCTGCACATTATTAAGATCATCATCATTATTATTGTTGTTGTGATTAAATATTTATCTGCAAGGGTAGAGCAGAGAACACCAGCCCTTCCTCATTCTCACTGCTAATTTGGGCTAATTTCCCCTGGGGTTTCCTTCCCTCACCCCAGCCTCCCCACTCAAAGCCAGCAACCTCCCTCCCCACCACTTAGGAGGCCACAGGGAGAAGGGATGGAAGCTAAGTCAGGGCTTGGCTGGGGGTCAAACCCAAGGACCCCTTCCCCAGGAGTTTGTCAAAGGAAGACCAACAAGCCACTTGTCCATCTGTGCCTCGGTTTCCCCAAGCAGTTGAAAGAGGAGCTTATGATGGGATTAAGAGGCTTCGCCAAAGATGTGGTCCCTCCATCCAGACCAAGCAGTGGTCTCAGGGCCATCCCTCCCCACCTATCATTCCCCCAACAGAGGCCCTGATTGCACCAGTCTGGGCCAAGGGGAGGGAAGGAAGCTGCAGAGCCCCAGAGTCCAGCCTCAGCTCCTGAGCTTCTCCGGCCTTCCAGACCCTCATTTCACATTTCACCCCTTCTTCAAAATGCTCTCTTCACATTACCTCCTCAGAAACCAAGAATATGGCTACTAATTCTCCCTGGCTACCCATGCTGCAGGTGAACCAGTAGCCCAGAGACATCACATCTCTCCCAAAGTCACACAGCCAGTCAAGATGCATCCAAGACCAGAAGCCATATCAGCCACACTGGGGAAGCCCCAGCAAAGCCCACAGAAAGTTTCTCAATACCACCCTCTCCCCCGAAGCCAGGAGCAAGGGACCTAGGACTGGAGGCCAATGCCAGTGCTTTGGGGAAGGCTTAAGAGCCATTAAAATACAAGGTGGGGGAGGGAGGGACTGCACCTGTATGGAGCTGTCCATCACTCACATCCTCCTGTGAATGTTTACCAGATCTCTGTCCTAGATGGCTGTGGAGAGTGACAGGAGGTCGGGTATGATTTGCCAATGCCAGTATCAGGAAATTCAGAAGACAGAAGCTAGAAGAATCACAGCCAAATCTCACAGTCCTGCCACAGTGGCTGGAGGTAAGGTGCATCCCTCCTAGTCCTCAGGAAAATCCATAAAATGGGTGGGTTGGAGTGAAATCCAATCTGGGGGCGATACTGCCCCTGCTGACATATTTTCAGTTGTTGCAATGATGGTGGAGAGTCAGCTACCTGCCCATGCTCAGGTCGGGGGCAGAGATGCTGACTGGCCAGCTGTGGGTGGGAGAGCCTGTGAGGTGAAACACCATCCTGTCCAAATGCCGACAGTGCCCCGTGGAGAAATCACAGCAAATGACAACCACTGCCATGTGCCAAGCACTGTTCTAAGTACTTTACCTACATTTTCTCATGTAATCCTCACATCCCTATGAGCCACATGGTATTTTTATTCCTTTCTCACAGATGAGGAAGCCAAGGCACCAAGTACTTAAGCGACATCTAACCAGGGGCACAGAGCTTGTGCAGGCTGCCCATGCCCCTGGCTGCTCCTCTGTGCTGGCCCAGAGGATCTCTCAGGCCTTGCCAATTCCAACATCCTGTGAGTGTATGACCAGTTTCCATGAATTTCAAACGGAGGGATTTTTGGCATCATGACAGGCCGTGCGCCGGGGGTACAGCAGGGCAGATACAGGCTGGCAGATCAATGCACAGCAGCTTTTGACAGTCAGGCCCTGCTCAGGCTTCCAGATCCTTTGTGAGGGCTCACACTGGCTTCTCCTTGGGGCCGAGCAGTGCGTGCACACGCGTGCGTGTGTGCGTGCACACGCACGCACACACACACACACACACACACAGGGAAGGACAGAGGCCATGGGGGAAGGAAGCCTCCGAGAGGAGAAAGACAAACACCCGCAGATTAGAATCAAGAGCCTGGAGCCCCAAGCTGGTCCGATCCCCTGTGAGACCTCCCGCCCACAGGACCTGGTCCCAGCCCCTGCCCACAGGTGCCTGCCCACCCCTCAGTCCCACCAGGCCTGCCTTTTCTGAGCTTCTCCAGAGAGCTGGGCAAGCCACTGCCGCTTTTAGCTTTCCCTCCCTCCTTTGATCATGTAACAGGAACAAGGGAAAAGTAAAAATACCCCATGAGTGAAAGAAGCCACTGAGAGCAGAGGCCGGGCGGGGCGGGGTGGGGCCAGGCGGATGCTCCCTTCCCCCGCAGGGCCTGCTTCCTTCTGCAGAGCGGGGAGCTGGGGGCACATAGAAGGGGTCCTTCTTTAAAGTCCTTTCCCCAGTTTTCAGACACTCCCCCGCCAATTCCAAAATAGCCAGGAGAGCTCAAGCCTGGGTCAGTTTGGGGCATCCTTCCGCAGGTAAAATGGCGGGGATGACTGTGAGCCCAAGTCAGTGTGGGCCCCACCCCCAGGCGGGCCTCTTTTCCCTCTTTCTTCCCCAGCACCCTCCCCAGTCTGTCTCCTCTTCTCCGGCTCCACAGGTTCCTTGGCTCCAGGGGAGGACAGATCCAGGCATGGAGGGATGAGAGCCCTGAAGGGGCAGGAATGAGGGTGACTCGGTCACCTCCACACAGCAATAGCTCACAGGCCAACAGTGTTTTCCAGGGCATTCTTTCCAGTGAATGAGTATGCGAGGGGAGCTGCTGGGGGACAGCTGCAGGCTACCCCTTTCCCCCACCAACATTAGGGTAAGGGGGCTGGAGAAGTCCCCATGCATCCCAGCTGGGGCCTCTCTGCTATCAAGGGCCTTCGTGGAGAGACTCCAGGAACCTGCCTTGTGACCACTTCTAAGTCTTTTTCTTCTTCTTCTTTTTTTTTGAGACAGGGTCTCACTCTGTCGCCTAGGCAGAGTGCAGTGGTGCAATCATGGCTCACTGCAGCCTCAACATCTCAGGCTCAAGCGATCCTCCCACCTCAGCCTCCCGAGTAACTGGGACTACAGGCATGCGCCACCACGCCAGGCTAATTATTATTTTTGCGCAGATGACATCTCACTATGTTGCCCAGGCTGGTCTCAAACACCTGAGCTCAAGCGATCCTCCAGCCTCAGCCTCCCAAAGTACTGGGATTACAGGTGTCAGCCACTTTGCCCGGCCCACTTCTTAGTACAATATTAATAAGCAGGACCTTTGTGCTTTTCCAACTTCAATCCTTCCCTCGGCATCCAGGGCCCAAGTCAGAAAGAACCACAAACAACAAAGCAACAACTAGATCCGAAGAGAACTACTGTGATTTACCAAACCCCCAATTATTTTTCACCGAGCTTCCTTTTATTCTCCTAACATCAAGAAAATGGAACAAAACCCAAACACCACAATAAAAGGCAAATAGAGGGAACAACTTTGTCTTTTGTTCCCCAGGGTCAGGGTCATTGCCAGAGCCCCTGGCTCCTTCCTGCTCTTGGCCCTCTGAGGGTCAGCTCCCATAGGAGGGGGTTTGTGGACTCAGGCCTGAGCCCCTAGGGGTTCAGCAAGAAAAGCCAGGCCAAGAGCTCCCTCCCACCTTCCTCTCAGCTCCCAACCTTCTCTATGTTCCCACCAGCACCCCCTTCATCTCCATTCACCTTTGCCTCCGCAGGGCACACGCAGCCCAGGTGCTCAGGAGAGCTCGAGAATTGTGATGGCTGTGTGCAGTCTGGTTTGAATTCCTGAGCTGTTTAGATGCCTCATCGCCCACACCCTGCATCTCCCAGAAGGGGAATGGCAGCGCCACTGCCCCAAAGGGGAAGTGAGGGAGAACTGGAGGCCTTTCGCCTCCCCTCACCTCTGTGACCCCTCTGCCATCCCTCTGGGCCCCCACTGGCTGGGCAGAGGTGTGGTTTGTAGGACAAGGCCAAGACCCAGGAATCGGGTCCTCAGAACTGTGCCACCCCTACCAGCTGCACCTGTATGACTCCCAGGCCGTGGGGAAGGGGATCACCAGTTAGCCCTTCAAATCCTAGCAGCACAACACTCCTTATGCTGACCTCTGCAGCCCAGCCTTGCACAGAGCCTGGCATCCCCAGCAGGCTTCGTGGAAGAGAATGAGTTACGTGATGTGAGCCAAATGATTCCTGGGCCTCCCGTTCAAGTAATCTATTTCTGCATTTAAGGCCCCTTCCACAGGCAATTCTTTAACCCACAGGAATGATTCTAATGGTGGAATGTGAGGCATAGTTTCAGGGAAACTAAGGATTGACTGGGCTATGAGGAGGCATCTTGGAACCTTCAACCCACCCCAGGCCAGCTGGGCTTTATTCTGCCTACGGAGAAGCCCTGCTCCCAGGCAGTCAGACAGAATAGCCACAGCCACATGCTAAGAGCTAAGCGCAAGGAGGAGGGCACAGTGGGGGTCTGGCCCCCGACCTTCTTCCCTTTCCTTCCCCACTGAGCCGCTCCAGCTCACCAGCCTGGACCAGGAAGCCTCCCGATGTCAGAAACCCCGGACCCCACTCCACAAGCTGTCACCTCCCTGTTCTGCCAAAACAACAGGGCCCCGATTCAGAGGTGACTGGCTCTGTGCTGTGCATAGGGGGGAATGCCCCCAGGAGAGCAGGGAGGAAGGGAAGGAGGAAGTAATTATTTTGCTTAATGCCAGCGTAAACTCGGAGCAGAAAACTTTACATCTATTGCCCCTGCCTTCCCCCAACCTATGATTCGCTCCAGCCTCCTCTCTGTGAAGCTCACCATTCAAGAAGCAGCTGAGATCCTTCCTCCTCCAGGAAGCCTGCCCTGATTATTACAATTCCTGTTATCTCCTTCCTCTGCAGTTAATGACGCAGAACCTCTCTCGTGCTAACCCTGACTGAGGCTGGGAGTACATTAAAGGCCTGCATGGACAGCACCGCCCTCAGCTCTACGTCCTCCACACCTAGTCCCAGCTTCAGAACACAGGAAAGCTCAGCAACTGACCAGGCAAAGCCAGGCCCCTGCCCAGAGCAGAGCTCAGGACAGGGGATCTGCAGCAGCGTGCCCAGTCCAGAGTAGCACCCGGACCTCTCACCGAATTCTCACAACTCTGTTGTGTGCTCGAGCACAGAAGACAGTCCCCTCTGCCACAGCCATCCAGTCCCTCGGTGTGGCATTCAAAGGTGTGCTGAGCTCCCACTGTGCACCAGGCCCTGCTCTGGGCACTGGGGGATCATTGGGAGAGAAACAGACACAAACACCTGCTCTGTGGAGCCCATGTCCCAGTGGGGAGGAGCACAGGACAGACAACAAATATGTAAACACACAGATGTCTGGGACTTCAGGGGATCGGGGGACATGAAAGAAAATAAGGCAGGTAAGGTAACAGGAAATGACCCAGACGGGCTTTTTAGAAAAGAATAATCAGGGAGGGCTTCTCTGAGGAGGTGGCATTTGATCCTAGAGTAAAAGCTGTAAAGGCATGAGTCGTGTGAACACCTGGGCAAAGGGGATTCCAAACAGAAAGAACAGCAAGTGCAAAGGCCCTGAGGTGGGCACAGCCTTGGCACTTGACATCTGAGGATGAGCAAGGAGCCCAACGCGACTGGGCAGTGGGGAGCAGGTTGATGCAATGAGGTCAGAGAGGGCCCAGAACACAAGATCAACAGGACCTTATGGACCACAGTGTGGACAGGGAAATGAGGGGCCACTGAAGAGTCTGAGCACAGCACAGGCAGGGACTCATCCCCAGAGAAACCTGAGACCTAGAACGACAGCCACCTGCAAATGCCACAGCAGCTCACAGCAGCAAGTCCCCCTGACAAGGCAAGCAACGTCATCAGCCCTTGGGCCCCCCTGCTCCGCCCAGAAAACGCCCCTCTCTGACCTTTCTCCTCTCCCAGAGCCAGGGGACCAGCCACTAGGTTCATGCTTGCCTGGATCTCCTCCACCCAGCAGGCCCCCACAACCATGCAGACCCCAGGCTTCTCCTCCCCATTCCTACATGCCACCACCGTCTCTGGTTTTCCAGCACAAGACCCAGGTGGGCAAGTGTCTTTGTTTGCAGACACTATTGTTGTGGGCTTTGCTGCTAATCCTGCCTCTTCCTCTCTCCTGCCTTGGAAAGCGGGGGCCACTGGCGCAGCCCCATCAACACCCAAACGCTGCACCGCATGGACGTAACTGTGGTTGGTGGGGAGACTTCATCCCAAGTCTGCACCAAGGTCAGGCACTGCAAAGGGGCAGTGAGTGACATCTGAGAAGCAATCCCCTCTACAAGCTTAGGAATCAGGTCAAGCCTCCAATCTTTATTTCTATACTTAAACCTAAAAATAACCCTGCAGCAATGGCAGAGTTTTCACTAGAAGTCATGGCCCCAACCAGGAAACAGATCCAGGGGCTAGCTTGTGTCACCCTAAGGAGCAGAGGGGTGGCTGGGACGGCCGACTGTGAGGGACTAGGTGGAACCCAGACCTCCTGGTTCCCATGCAGGTGGCCCAGCCTGGGGAGCGCAGCTGCTGGAGCTCTCCTGGGATTCACCATCATCACAGCCGATGGGCGGCCAGCGCCTTCTCAGGAGAACTGAGAGCCTTAACTAGACACCACAGCCTGCCTGTCAGCGTGGCTCTGCCCCAAATGGCATGGGCTGGCATTTCCCAATTACCACAGATAATATCTACCTTAATTGAATGGGGTCCAGATAATGTCATTATGCACTTCGTTCCCCAATTTATTTAATATACGTGTGTACACATATATTTATGCCTCACTGCTGCCACGAGATTGCTAAATGGTGAAGTTAATAATAAAACATTTTGACGGGAGTCATCAGCTTTAATTTAAGGGGTGATTTTTACTATCCTTGTGGTGCTCGTTTTTCCAAGGAGCCAAGAGAAACATGGACAGACTGGAACAGTCTCTTGGGCCTGTGGGTCGAGGGGAAGGTGGGCAGGGCCACAGGGTGGGCTGGCTGCCAGCTAGCAGGCTTCCTCTCTTCTAAGCAAGTTCCACTGACATGCCTCCCTTCCAGGAGCAGGCTCAGGCAAGGCAAGCCAGGTGGAGGGAGAAGCAGGAAACTGAGGCAGAAGCCCCCAGCACGGGCAGGGAGAAGGAATTGGTTGTGAAGGAGAAGCTACCAGCGTCAGGTTCATCTAGGAGGCAGCAGAGAGAGGGAAGCCAGAGACAGTACACAGAGAGGAGAGACAGACAGCTCACAGGACCAAGAAAAAGCAGCCTCCACTCTACAAGGACCAAAGGCAGCGAAACCTCTCATTTAATTTTTTATAGATCTCTGCTAACTAGGGCAGAGGTGACACTTAAGAAAATGAGCCCTCTCCGTTCTTTCCAGGAGCCATCAGGCTGAGTGGGAGTGACAGAGAGCTGATGTCCACTGCTCCAAGCCCATTGCCTACCAGTGCAAGCCCCGTTAGGCCCACCAAGACAGCCAGCAGCTCTTCTGCAGCCCCAGTGAGTGGGGCTGGAGCTCCGATGCCAGCTCCCCGCATGCCTCCTCCAGGAGGCAAAGGCGGCTGCCATTCTGCAGACGTGAGATAACCTTCCAGCCAGCAGCCAGCAGGCCCAGCTGCCCAGGCTGCCAGTGCGGCCTGCCTACTGGAAAGTTGGGTTCTAGGCCAAGCAGAGGAGGACAGTGGGGTGGGCAGATATCTTGGGGTGGGTGGTAATTAGCAGCTGCTGGCTCCACACTTGTCTAGGAGAGAGGACACATCTACCGGCTGTAATTATTCAGCTCAGGAGCCTGTGGGTTCTGCTCCCATCTTTGGCTGCCAACTGTCCTCCTGCAGCAGGGCAGGTATGGGTGTGGCCACACATCCTGGCGCTGGACTGTGGGCCCCTCACAAACCTCGTGGGGGCTGCAGAGCCCTCCTGGGCCTGAGCCCGGCCCCCTGACCCTTCTGCCTAGCACACCGCTCAGTCCCAGGCTCACACGCTCGCTCACCTGCCTCTGGCTGCCTGCTGCTGTGCAAGGCGCTCCCTCTCAGAGACGTCACGCCTCCAACGGAATGAAGCCGCCCAGACGCAGGTCGGGGGAGGAGGGAGGGGGGAGGGAGGAGGAGCGGCCTACGCAAGGCCACTGAGGCCCAGAAAACAGCTCAACTCCTGACATGCTCCCGCCTCCCCTCCGCCTGCTCAGGACCTGTGCTTAGTGACAAGCTACATGCCCCCCCCCCATTATATCTCGCTCCTGAAAATGCTGAGAATCCATGAGTAGAGGAGAGCACTCCTTTGGGTTAAGCATTGCCATCTTCCTCTCCCGTCTCTCTTAAATGTAGACGCTCCTGGAAAGGGTAGTCCCTAAAGTGGCTAAGGTGCAGGGTACGGAGGAATAACTTTTGGGGTATTTTTGTCCCTGACAGGTGTGAAAGTATTGCAGGTGGGCAAAAGCTTATGTGTAAAAAGACAGAAGCTGGAGGAACATGAAGACAGTGGCCATCCAATTCACAAGGGGACATCGTGCCCAGCCCAGGGCTGAGCAGAGGCTCAGATGCGCAGTCCTTAAAGCCCCCACCCACCCCACCCCAAGGACAGGATCTGACTAAGAGCTGGTGAGGCCCTCCAGGAAGTGGGAGGGGACAAGGCTCCAACCTCCACTCTCCATCGCAGGCAGGTCCACTTCCAGGGCCAGTTCACCAGTCCCCAGGGGCTGCCAAGAAGAGGTGATGAGGCCCCTGTGATGTGGGTGATCCCATCTCGGAGTGCCCAGAGGCTTCTGAGGGAGTTGTGCCACCTCCGGAAAGGCTCCTACTAGTCCTCCCCTCTTCATAGAAGCTTCCCCCTACCTCAGGCAGGAAGGCCCCCAGGCCCTTCTGGGCTCGGAGGAGCTAAGCATGCAGACCCGAGGCCCAGCAACCCATCGGGATCCAGGGGAAAGTGGGGAGCACAGGACACATCCAGGGAATGTAGTGACAGGACACATCCAGGGAATGTAGTGAGATGGGAATGAGGGCATTCTTCACCTCCACCAAGGGCTGGCCCCCGGGGCGGGAGCCTGAGCGCTACAGAATGGCAGGGTGTGGGATGCGGTGCTCTGTACGGAGACTCTGGGAGCCCTGATCTCCCCACCTGCCCTAAGCCCCCAACTCTCATCCCAGAACAGACAAGGCGACGGACTATGATGGGAACACACACGTCCCTCCCTCCCTGTCACCTCGGGCTTTCTGCCAGATTGACACAGTGGCAGCCACCTCTCTGACAGACACGTGGCTTCGGGCACCCAACTAGGCAAGCCCGGCTCAGTTGGTGTCCCGAAAGGCCGACGTTCTCCCGCGCCAGGGGCCGGAATGGTGCCGAGAGGGGAGAAAGAAGCAAGACGCCTCCTCCGAAAGGGACTGAAAGTCTGAGGGAGGGATGTCACTCGGGGCCTAGGGGCAGGGGGCGCTCGTACGTTCGAGCCTCAGGACTCCCTGCCGCCGCCGATGCTGCTGCTGCCCCATCTCAGCACAAACAGCCTCAGACCGCCCTGGTGCGGGGGCGCCTCTCGCAGTCGGGGTCTCCACCTCCTGGCCCCGCCCCCGCGCGGGGAGGCGACGCCTCCCACCTGCGAGCGCCAGGGAAGACCGACCCCGGAGCGGGGACCCCCGGCACACACGCGCGAGCACACAGAGACCACGCCGGTCCGCTCTCCCGGCGGCCGCGTAGACTCGCGGGTTCATCAGGGTCCCGGGAAGGGACGGTCCCGGAAACGAAGGTCCCGAGTGTCCGGAGAGACCCTGACCCTGAAGTCCTGGGGCTGTGGGGAGTCCTCATACCCTGGGGACCGCCCCAACAGGCCGAGGCCACGGGCAAGCGGTTGCCGGGCTCTGGCCGGTGGCTAAGGCGGCGCTGGGGCGGGCACGGGAGCCGGACCCGGTGCCTGGGAAAGGAGCCGAGGAGCGTAAGGCTGGGTGCCCTCCCGCCGGGAGCCTGCCGAGAAGAGGCGCAAATAATGCCCGGCGCCCCCGCCTGTTCTGCCTGTCCTGCCTCTCCGCAGACCGGGATGCGCTAATGCCGCCGCCCCCACCTGAAAGCTGGCACGACCCTTCATCCGGTGGAAGCCCCCGTATAGAGACAGTACTTTACACCGGGCCCGCAAAAAAAGCCTCTGCCCCATTCCCTCCCTCAGCGACATCCGGAAAGCCTGCCCTATCCCCGAAGGGAGACCCTCTAGTTCACGTCCCGCGCCCTCCGGCCCCTAGGGCTCCCGGGGCGCCGGCTCTCCTCCGGGCACTCCAGGCGCGGGAGCTCGCCGGAGGCCACCTCCCGAGCCCCGAGGTCCCCGCCGCAGCCAGCGCCCCAGGAGGCCGGAGGGCACGGTCCCCTCTGTCCGTCCCCCTCGGGCCACAACTCACCGCGCGCCAGCAAGGTTTAAGCCGCGGCGAGGGATCGGCTGCGTGCCCGCCTGCCCCAGGGGCTCAGGCAGGCAGGCGACGGCCGGAGGCACGGTTCTCGCGGTGCCCAGAGCCCGGGCCGCGGCGAGCGGTGCTGACGCTGCGGACCGAGCCCGGCGCAGAGCCTCCCGGAGTCCGGGACGCAGCGGGGATGAGCTGGCGGCCGCCCGGCAGGAGCCGCCACCAAGCGCGCGGCGTTCCGCTGCTGCTCCGGCGAGCCAGCAAGCTAGAGGGAATCGGCGGCAACCCCTGCTCCAGATGCCGCGGAGCCCGGAGTCCGAGCCGGAAGGAGCGGGCGAGGCGGCAAGGGGTGCTGGGTCTGGCCGAGAGCTCCGGACTAGGAAGGGAGCGGAGCGGGAGCAACCGCCAAGCGCAACCGGCGGAGGTGCGGGCGCCCGGCGGCGCCGCGGCAGCGGCAACAGCAGCAGGAAAAAAATGAGAGCGAGCTAGAGAGCGCGCTGGAGAGCGAGCGAGAGAGGGAGCGAGAGACGAGGGAGCGAGGAAGGCGCAGAGAGGGGAGGCTGCGGGAGAGGGCGGGAGCGCCGGGAAGCGCAAGAGGGCGAGGGGGCCGCAGCCGCCGGGCCCCGGCGCCGCTGCAGCACCCGAGGAGGTGTGAGCCCAGCCCAGCAAGTTTGGGCTGAAACTGCGGGCCAAGCTCACGCGCTTCCGCCGGCCTTTTAAAAAGAGAGCACCTGGAGCCCACCCCCTGCCCCACACCTCCACCTCCGGAAGGCCAGGGCTCTCGCGGCGCTCCGCCACCGCTCCACACCCTCCCTGCTGGCAGCTCTCCTTCCACCACACCCGAAAGGCGCCCTCTCCCGGAAGCCCCCCCTTCCTCCTCCCCTTGTGCGTGCCTGCTCACCTACCCCGAGGACATGGCGGGGACCCCTTCTCACCCCAGAGCGGGAGGGTCAGGAACATAGCCTCCCCAGCACACACCCAGAAAAGTACAGCAAAGCACAGGGATGCAGAGGGGCACGCTACTCCCACCCTGGTGCGTCACTGGAACCTCACACATCCTCGCGCACGTGGCGTATGCCCCCATGTGGCATGTTCATTTGCACACCCCACTGCTCCTGGTTCAAGTATTAACAAGGGGAGGAACTGAGGCCCAGTGAGGTGACTCCACTTGCCCCAGACCTCACAGCCTGTCCTGGGGACATTTTTCGCAAAGCCTCCTTACACCTCAGAACCCCATCAGGCTAGGGAAACACCCCACCGGCCAGCGTCCCTCCAGCACTGGTTGGCGAAAGTGTAACAGGTGGCCTGGTCGGCAGGCTGCAGTAAGACTCTGGAAGAATCCCTTAGCCAGCCATAGAGCCAGCTCGCCTCCTTCCCAGAGAGGGCTTGGAAACTCTCAGGAGAGGGCTGGTTAGAGGCAGGCAGGGGAGGAAGTGAGGGAGCCACGCAGCCCTCTTAGGATTGCAAGAGCATCTCGCCCCAGACTGCAGAAGTGGCTTCAATTAGAGCTGTGATGTGTGACTGTCCTTGTCCTGGGGAGGGCGCACCACGCTGTGCCAGGGAGCTGGGGAAGAAGGTGGCTGGCAGCAGAGCCGGAGAGACTGGCCAGAGGCCTCCCTCCTCATCGGTACCTCAACCCCCGGCTGACCTGCGGAGTGCCACTTTGGGCTTGATGCTGCCCAGGCCTGGGAGGACTCGGCCACCCTCATAGCCCAACCCTAATTTCTACAGGGGAAATTAGGTGAGGGGAATGTCTGGGAGGGTCTGAGACTAACAGGGACAGACCCCCACCCTCTGCAACTGGACTACCCTTTCTCCCTCCTTGCACCTTTTCAGTGCTCCTGCCCCTTCCTAAAGACCTGCCAGGCCCCACCTCCTCCAGAACTCCAGACGATGCTAGCCCAAAACCACATCTTGTTCAGCATCATTCTGCCATGGATCCTGGCATCATGCCTGAATGGTAGCGTAAGCTCAAGGAATGTTTGGTGAGTGAATAAATGTTGGCAAAGCTTGCACTCTCTTTGCTGTCACATGTAATGGCCCAAATACATGTCTCATTTACCCAATCAGCCTGAAGTCTCTGAGGGAAGCACCCAGATTGTTCATTCACTCATGCCTTTTTTTTAAAATGCAAACAACACTGACCAAGGTCCTGCTCCATTCCCAGCTCTGAATGTATATGCATGACTGAATGCGGTTCTGCCCTTGAGGAGTGCACCCCGTGGCCATTCGGACCTCAGCACCACGCATTTTGTAGAGATATAAGCGAAGGCCATGAAAGTTCCTGCTGCCCAGCTGCTCTGCGCAGCCAAGTGCGCTCTGTTCTGGGCTTGCAGGGAACTCAGGTTATTCCTGGAGAGGCCGTGTCCTTGCAGCCTGCCTGGGTTCAAACCAGACTATGTCACGTGTGTGTGTCTGGGTCACAGTGCCCAAGGTCCTCAGTTTTCTATCTGTAAAGCAAGGATGATGACATGAATCTCAAAGCAGGATGCAGGTATGAGGTGCAGGTCGTTCACTGCAGGAGGCCACCCAGGTGAGGGGGCTCAGGGCAGATCAAATTCAGCCTGCCTGGTCTTGACAAGTGACGTAACCTGTCTTGAGGCTGTATCTGCCCAAAAGATGTAATCCTCTCCGAGGTACCATATGGTCTAGCGCCTGGGCCCTACTTACAAGGTGTTCATGAAAAGAGAATAAAATAATGTATCCACAGCACCTACTCCTGTATTTAGGCACCAGGTAAGCGGGGCCACTGAAATTGTTAACACAGAACAGAATCCTCAATATACTCTTGTTGAATGAATGAATGAATGAATGAATGAACTAATTAAACTGACGATAACATGGGCCATGGTTTGTTGAGAGACAAAACAAACCCAGCCGCTCTCCCCACCCCCTGCCCCTCAGTGTTGCTTTCACTCTGGCCATAATTATCCCACCCCCCGCCCCCCACCAGCTGTGTCGCAGAAGGCTGGGCAGGCTATATTTTTCAGGGGTTAAAAAAAGAAACACTGTTGGCTGGCAGATGGCTGAGTCTGTGGACTCGTCCAGTTTGCAGGTTCTCAGCCTGAGGCCTAGCTCTTCCAGGCAACATTCGGACCACCCCAGGCCTCCAGACAGTCACAGCACGCAAGCGCTCAGTCAGCCACCCTCACCTGTGGGCCCCTGCTTGTGCAGCTGGGGCGCCCTCTTCTCACTCTTGTTCTCTCTGCTGGGCGGTGGCTGACTTGACTTGCCATGGAGACAGACTCAGAGGCCCAAACACAGACACACACGCACACACACCTGTCAAAGAACTTCCAGTGGCATCCCCTGCCCTGGGGGAGCTAGGGAACCACAGCTGTGGGAGAAAAGCAATCAGAAGTGACCTCAGGGAGTCACGCTTCAAGGGACCTGGCCTGGACCAGCTGCTCCAAGGCCTGATTCCTAACCACCTCCAGCAAGCCCGCCTCCCCTCTGTGTGCCCTGACAGGGAAGGGGTGGGGTGAGGGGAAGAGGGCACAGGGCTGGAAAGCGAGAAGCCCAGCCCTCTGCGCTAAGAACCAGGCGATGTGGGGGAGCCCTTCAGCCTCTCTGAGCATTGGTTTTCCTGTCAGTGAGACCGGGGGCTACATCAAGGTCTCCCTAAGGATGCTGGGATTCAGAACTGGGTCTCACTCTTAACCTTTAAGGAGGCTGGCCGCTGCTGGTGGTGTAAGCAGGGGGTGATGCTGACCCACCCATCCCTGCACCAGTCCTTGTCCAGGGAAATGGCCACACTGGCTCTGCAGGGGAGAGGGAAGGCTGAAGGGATGAGAGAGAGGCAGGGAGTCCTAGAGAAAATACTAATACAGAGTCCTGAGCCTGTTCTTCATACCTGTGTGACCTGGAAGTTCTTCCTGAGGTCTGACCTAACTCCCTCCTGCTGCATCAGATTCTTTCTTCCTGCACTTTCTCTGGCCTCCCTGGTGAGCAAAAAGCAACTCCCCCCAACCTTTCGAAAGAATCCTAATAGAGGAGGGCAACTGCCTTTGAAAATCCTGAAGTTTAGGATTTGTTGAAATAAATCAAAGCCAGTCTGGAGGTGCAGGTTCCCTGAGAACCGCGCCGACCCAGGACACCTGATAAATGCTTCCGTGTTGAGCTGGCCCAGCCGTCACCTCAGCCTTCGTGTCTGATGGGTTTCAATTTTGGTTTCCCCTAAACCAGGCCGCTAGATGAAAATGCCTCTGATGGGGGAGTTTGTTTAAACAATAACTGTCCCCTGGAAGGACATTTTCAGAATGAAGAGCTGACTGCGAAGAGAACGCAATGGCCCAAGGCTCTCCAGAGAGTCATAAGTCACTCTGCAGGCTTGAGGAGGAGCGAGGGGCTGGGGTCAAGGGGCTGGGGCCCCGGGTTAAGAATCCTGAGGTAAGTTGGCCAGGTGCGCCTGTAATCCCAGCACTTTGGGAGGCCGAGGCGGGCGGATCACCTGAGGTTGAGAGTTCAAGACCAACCTGATCAATATGGAGAAACCTCATCTCTACTAAAAATACAAAAAATTGGTCAGGCGTGGTGGTGCATGCCTGTAATCCCAGCTACTCAGGAGGCTGAGGCAGGAGAATCGCTTGAACCTGGGAGGCGTAGGTTGTGGTGAGCTGAGTCGTGCCATTGCACTCCAGCCTGGGCGACAGAGCAAGACTCCATCTCAAAAAAAAAAAAAAAAAAAAGAATCCTGGGGTAAGTTGTTCCTATTCTGCCTCCAGAGGTCACCTCAGTCCCGCTCCCTAGCCCGTTTGGGACAGGCTGGGACAGGTGTGAGTGGCACGCTTGATGGCCAGGAGACAGAGCCCTGGGAATCTGCCCTTCCCTCGGGCCAGTATGACTCCAGCCTCCAGGAATCCTCCCACCTCTCTGGGACTTTCTCCAGCTTTTGGCTTGGAGCAATAAGTTGACTAAGGCTAGAGTCCCCTTTCCAAAACTCCAAACTCCAAAATGCTCTGAAAGCCACAAGTTTGTCCATAAGTTTTCAGCAACTCAGCTGGCAACAAAACTTGACATCAAAGCCATTCCCTGCCGCTGCCTAGCGCCTTGGCGGGGGAATACTGTCTGCTGCACTGCAGGAAGGCCAGCATGAATTTGCTCTCAGGATACTTCCCCAGGCCTCCTGGGGGTATTGCATACTGTATGGCATTTGCACTGTAATATCTTTCTAAATTTCAAGAAGAGCTGGCCCCAAGGGTCTCTGATAAGGGTCTTGCACCTGTAATCATCCCATTTGGACCAAGGGCTTTCCAGGGCACATGGCACATTTGTACCTGCACCTCCACCCACCCTGACACACTGAAGAAGGAGAAAGACTGGCCGGGGCCAAGCAGGCTGAAAGCAGAGAGGGCTGGATCCAAACACAGCTCTGCTAAACCCATTCACCCAGGACTAAGCGGGAGCAGGCAGGTGAGGATTTACGATAGAGTACATTGGGCACCAGTGTGCTAAAAGGGGCCTTCACACATGCTGCAGGAGCACCCCACAAGAGTAGGGCTGCAGGACAGAGCGTTAGAGGCTAGGCTGGGGTGTCTGTCTCTTCCCACTTGCATGGAGATCAAGGCAGCTGGGAAGGAGGGGAGGCTCACCAAGTGGCTGGGGGATGGGCAGGAGAAGAGCTGCGAGTGGGGTGGGTGAAGGAGACCCATGGTCCAAGGTCAACTTGAGCTTTTCCAATCGTCTGCTCCAGAGTTCCCTGACCTGAGAGATGATGCTTCCTCTTTCCTTCCCCAGCCTCAGTTTCCCCACCTATAGGGCTGAAGAGGGAGGGGATATGAGAAAGGAAAAACAGGGGAAGCTGGAAAACTGCCTCTTCCTTTCCAGCGGCCACAGGGCAGAAGTCGAGGGAAACCAGAGTGAAATTCCTCCTGCTACTGGGCAAAGAGGAGGAAGCACTTTATTCAAGGAGAAGGGAGAGATACTGGGATTCAGGACTGGGTCTCATTCCCAGATTGGGGCCCCGAGTGGCAGGCTGGGTGCTCAGTGGGTCACCTCTAAAGCGGTCCTGGTGGTCCACAGGTCCTGGTGGTCCGAGGCAGAGGACCCAGGCACAAATCCTAACTGTGCCCCTCCCGTGCCCTGCCATGGGCTGAGCACCTGGTGCTGCCTCAAGTGTAAGAGTGGCCAGGCAGGCAGGGATAGCTGAGGCTGGGAGGTCAAAGGAGGCCTCCCCTTGAATGAGACCCTAAAAGACAAGCAGGATTTAGAAGAGTGGAGAGACCTAGGTAAGGGGGTCTTACTGAGCAGCTGGCCCTCCATGGGGCTGACACTGTGCCAAGTATATGGTAAGAATTTATTGTCCAACAAATTGTTGAATGAATGAATGAATGACCC
This sequence comes from Cacajao melanocephalus, assembly GCA_963573385.1. NCBI lineage: Eukaryota > Metazoa > Chordata > Mammalia > Primates > Pitheciidae > Cacajao > Cacajao melanocephalus. The sequence continues at coordinate 243,642 of CAUYLG010001355.1, forward strand.
ACCTAGAAAGACTTTCTCCTCCTGTCTCTCTGGGTCTTCTCCCCGTCTCTTTTTTCTTAAGACTCAGGATTTTCCAGCCTCTTTGCCTCGCTGCAATTTAAAACAACTTATCATCTCTCTCTCCACATGTCTGGGGGCTGTCAGCCGTGAGCCAAATGTCATTAGGATGGATGTCACAAGCCAGGATGTCAAAATACAATTAACATTTAAAAGCCCCTCCCGCCCAAGACCTCATGGCCACCTGCTCCTTTGGCTGAGTGGCAGGGCTCTGGGCGCCAGGGGGAGCAGCCAGGTGACAGGCGCGGGAGGGGCGCAGTCCAGCTGGCCCTGGGAGGAGGCCTGCAGGAGGCGGGGCCCTGGGAGGAGAGTGTCCTTGCTTCGCTGCCCTCAACCTGGAGCGACGCCCCCCAGTCTTTCTCAGACTGTCCAATCCTTTTTCTGAGCTCTCTGCCGCACTCTTCCAGGATCTGGTTGCAGACGCTCCACGGACAGACCCGTGTGGACACTGTCCACAGCACTCACTCCTCGAAAGGGACTGCCTCGTGCCGCTCTGCTACCTTGAGCCTTAGCATCCTCCACTGTCAAATGTGAGTCCCAACTCAGGGCAGTTTGGGGGATGAAAGAATGGGGTGACAAGCACTTTTCAAGGGTGAGGGACCCCACAATGGGGGCCTTCTGTTGTATCAGATGGTTTCTGTCTTCCAAGCAAGCTCCAGGCCCTTGGCCCCGGGCAAAGGCCGCACAGGCTCGTTGATGGATCGGCAGTTGGGAATCCCAGGCGGCCCTCTGTCGGAGTCCCTTCACCACGCTCCAGGGCTGGTCCTACTTAGGAAACTCCACAGACAATGTTTGTGTCTCCCCAAGTAGGACCCAGACAGCTGACCAGACGGGGAGCTAGACACAGGCCCGGGGTCTCCCAGGCAGGGCCTGGAGGAGCCCATGTCCCGTTCAGGCTGCCACCAAGGCTGATTGCTGAGGTACCTCCAGCAAGGACACCAGACAGGCTGCGCTGCCCTGGGAAAAAAAATCATCAAGGCAGTGGAGGAGGGGTGTGTGGTCTGGTCCTGGGGCTGAGGTCACAGCTGCACTGCCCCCAACGCCCTCCTCCTCATTCCTGGGGAAGCATGAGCCACAGGGGTTGAGGGGGATTCTCCTCCCCTGGAAGGAGGCAGTAGCATTTATTCAAACACTCCTTGTCCTCCTCCTTCTCTTCAGCTTTCTCTCGCTCTTCCTGCACCCACCTCCCAACTACCGACCCGTCACCCAGACCCCCCAAAGAGGACAAAGCAGAGCTGGGGAAGAAAAGCCCACACGCCAGCTCCTACCCTCGTGGGCTGCATGTTAATGGCGTTTGATTGGATCCGATTCGTTCTTAATTCCCTCCTGGGACACCAGAACGAGGGTAGAAAAGAATCTTTAATTCATCAAAGTGAAATATTAATAGAATTCTAACCAGCTGGAGTGGGGTATGAGGCCCCCACAATGGAAGACAAGGGGGACAGGCAGGAGCAAGGTGGGAAGGTGGCTGGGGATGGGGAGGTGGCGTCTCGGGAGGGCCGGGGCCTGCAGAGCCCCAGGCTGGGGGTGGAGTGGGTGGCGCACTGGGGCCCTTGCTGCATGCCAGGTATGAATCAGACTCTCCACAGCAGCCTGAGGGTGGACGGGCCAATCGATGATTCCATCCACAAATAGGGAAGCTGAGAGGCACAGAGGAGGGGGGTCCAGGTGGGAGCCCCTGCAGTGCAACCCTGGAGAACTCCTCACTTGCTGAGATACGCGGACTCCACCCTAGACAAGAAGGGACCTGGGCAGAAAACCCAGGGCTCCCCGACGAACACATCCAGCTCATCCCCACCCCTGGGCCTCTCCTCAGCCCTCCCTACCTCAAGAATCTGCATCACCGCTTCAAGGTACAGATACATACTCAAGGCCCAGAGAGCCCAGGGCTGCACAGAGATTTCATGCACAGGCTCAGTCCTTGCCCCAGATTCTGGCCAGCCCAGCTCCAAGCCTCTGTCCCCCACACTCCAGGCATCTCCGTCCTCAGCTCTTCTCGGGTCTCAGGACTGCTAGGGATCCCAAGGCTGCCTTGACTTGTCCCCACCAAGTGCTCCCCACCCGTTGACAAAACCGAATCATCTTCCCAGGGGCAAAGGCTTTTCTTGAACGCTGCAGAGGTCGTGGCACATGGTAGAAGCTCTCCTGTGAGCAGGTGTGAGTGGGGAGAACAGAACAGCAGGAACCTTGGAGGCACAAAAGTAGAAGCCAGGGCCCGGCGTGGTGGCTCACGCATGTCATCACAGCACTTTGGGAGGCCGAGGTGGACAGATCACCTGAGGTCAGGAGTTCAAGACCAGCTTGGCCAACATGGTGAAACCCCGTCTCTACTAAAAATACAAAATTGACCCAGGCATTGGTGGTGGGCACCTGTAATCCCAGCTACTCAGGAGGCTGAGGCACAAGAATCACTTGAACCCGAGAGGCAGAGGTTGCAACGAACGGAGATCACTCCATTGCACTCCAACCTAGCAAAAAAGTGAGACATCTCAAAAAAAAAAAAAAATTCGAAACCAGGGCCAGAGAAGACCCCCTGTATTCCTGGGAGGCCAGTGCCAGGTGCAGGACCACGTGGGGTGTTTGGGACTGTTAGTGGGTGCAGACTGACCCTGGCACAGTGCTGCCCTAGTGTCACGATGGGCTATTTCTACAGCCACATTCAGCCCGGGCTGTGACATCACCACTACAAGGGCACTGACCCCTCCAGGTCAGGTCTCCTCATTGGTAAGGAGAGGAAGATAAAGCCCACAGCTCAGGGCTGCCCCGACGGCCCTGCAGATGGTGGGCACGGCTCCCCACACACAGCTCCCTCACCCGATCCTGCTCCCTACCCCAGCCCCTGGGCCTTCAACCCTCCTTCCCACCTCTGTAGCCAAATTGCCTTTTCTTCTCCACCCGAAAGCCCCCTGCCCAACCTTCAAGGCCCAGCTTAAGCAGCACCCTTGGTCCAGAATTCAGAGGCATCCCGCTCGCTTGTCTCCCTCCCCAGACCGGAAAGAGTGCTGTCCCTTCCCACCCCATTTCTTTGTCCAGCTGGTTTACAGTCCGTCGGCAACAAATGTGACCTGGGTGGGTTGTCCGATGGACAGACAGATGAGAGGTTAGATGGACGGATGGTCCTGACTACACACACACAGGTGCTTAGACCTCAGGAAGCACGTGGGAAATGTGGGGGGAAAGCAGCAGCAGGAGGGCAGGGAGAACAGACACGTGGGGGGAGCCGGAACCCCGACCCGGCTCTCTACCTGTGCCCGCAGAAGAGGGTACCACTGCCCCGCGCAGGCCCCCCGCCCCGGCCTCCTCAGGATGGAGGGCCCGGTCAGCCACCCCAGAAACACGGAGAGATCGCTAAGAAGAACGCGAGGAGCCTCGATTCCGGCGCGTCCGAGCGCGGGCCCCGCGCCCCGCCAGCCGGGCTCCCCATCGCGGGCCAGCAGCGCCTCCCGGTGGCCGAGCGCCCTCACTGCACGCAGCGGCCGGGCCTGGGGCGGGTCCGAGCGAGACCCAGGCCCAGTCTACGCCTCCTGCAGTGCTGGGCGCCTCCCCGTCCCACGCCGGGGGACACGCCCGGATTGAGAGGCTTGTTTTTCACCTGAGCAGATTCCGGAAGGAGGCAGCGGGGGCGGCGGGGGTCTATTTCAGGGCTGCTTCCCAGCTGGGCGGCCGCCCCCTCGGATTCGTGCGCGGCCCGGCTCACCTGCTCTCACGGCAGGGAGGAGCCTCTTGTGCGCACCCACACACACTGGCAAAATCCAAAGGACCTGGGCGGGAGGCGGCAGGTGAGGTTTCCTTGGTGGGAGGAAGGTGGGGTACAGGGGTGGGGTGCGATGCGGAGGCGTGGAGGGGAGCAAGGAGGGGCGCGCCAGCGGTAGGAAGCTGCGGCTCCAGGGTCCCAAGCCGGCACCCGCCCACTTTCCGCATCTCCTGAGCTCCCTCTGTGCCGGGCCAGCGGCTCTCAGCCTCGTTGCGCATTGGAGTTACCTGGAGAACTTTACATTTTCCCTATGTCCAGGCCTCATCCCAAACCAATTAAAATCTGTTTTGTTTTTTTTTTTTTTTTGGTACAGACGGGGTCTCGCTATGTTGCCCAGGCTGGTCTTCAGCTCCTAGACTCAAGCGATCCTCCAGCAAAGCTCTAGGATTATGGACAGAAGCTCCCGTGCCTGCCTAAACCAGATTGTATGCAGGAGGACGTAGGCTCCAGCTATCCCAGATCATGCCAGGTGCACTTAGCCTGAAACCTCCATGCCAGGCATTACAGGCACTACCAGGCATTATAGGCACAGCGTTGGCAGGCTCTCATGGGGTAGCTCCTCTCATCCCCACCACAGCCCCAGAGGTACATAGGACGGTTTCTATCTTCAGAAGCTCAGAGAGCTTAGCCAGGAGCTCAGTTTCAACCACCTACGCCCAGCCCTGTGCCATGTCTGTCCAAGAGAAACTAAAGCCCCATATGCTGAGAGAGATTGGCACTAACGTGCATCATTACTTGTGCAATATCTTAATTTTTAATTTTATTTATTTATTTATTTAGAGACAGAGTCTTACTCTGTAGCCCAGGCTGGAGTGCAGTGGCATGATCTCAGCTCACTGCAACCTCTGCCTCCCGGGTCCCAGTTCAGGCAGTTCTCCTACCTCAGGCTCCCAAGCAGCTGGGATTACAGGTGCCTGCCACCATGCCCTGCTAATTTTTGTATTTTTTAGTAGAGACAGGGTTTCACCATGTTGGCCACTCTGGTCTTGAACTCCTGACCTCGTGATCCGCCTACCTCGGCCTCCCAAAGTGCTAGGATTACAGGCGTGAGCCACCGCGCCCAGCCTAATATCTTAATATTTTTGCTAATAATACAGCCATGTTTCCCCCAGGGGCCCAAGCACTCGGGACAGAGAGGACAGAGTGGAGAGCCAGTGCAGGCAGGCACTCCACGAAAAGAGCTATTTCAGGCCGGGTGCGGTGGCTCATACCTGTAATCCCAACACTGGGAGGCCAAGGCGGGCGGATCACCTGAGGTCAGGAGTTTGAGACCAGCCTGGCCAACTTGGCGAAACCCCAGCCGGGCACAGTGGTTCATGCCTGTAATCCCAGCACTTTGGGAGGCCAAGGTGTGCGGATCACCAGGTCAGGAATTTGAGACCAACCTAGCCAACATAGTGAAACGCTGTCTCTACTAAAAATACAAAAATTAGCTGGGTGTGCTGGCAAGCACCTGTAGTCCCAGCTACTCGGGAGGCTGAGGCAGGAGAATTGCTTGAACCTGGGAGGCAGAGGTTGCAGGGAGCTGAGACCACACCATTGCACTCCAGCCTGGGTGACAGAGTGAGGCTCCGTCTCAAAAAAAATAAGAAAAATACAAAAATTAGCCAGGCGTTTAGTCCCAACTTCTTAGGAGGCTGAGGCAGGAGAATCACTTGAACCTGGGAGGCAGAGGTTGCAGTGAGCTGAGATGGAACCATTGCACTCCAGCCTGGGTGACAGGCCAAGACTCCATCTCAAAAAAAAAAAAAAAAAAAAGCTATTTTAAAACGTAAAAGTGCAAACGTCAAAGAGTGTGTGGGTAGGGAGAGGTGTGTGAATTTCACACACTGGAGCCAACTCAAGCTCAAGCGCTCCCAGGCCCCATGCTCAGGCAAAGGGAGGGAGAGGGCCCTGGGGCCTCTGCCCTATTCCAGGCCTGTTAACAGAGCGGGAGATGAAAACGGCACCACTAACAGCTGTGTGTTGTCACCATCTGCCCCATTTGACAGACAAAGAGATTGAGTGGGAGATGTGAAGTGGTTTGTCCAGGAACACTAGATGAATCTCCAGGCCCTGACACTTCCAGCTCCAACACATATCCTGCCTCTACACAGCCACATGGGTGGAGCTCAGAGGTGATGTTGAACGAAAGAAGTCAGACGCAAGCACACATACACAAACTCCGCGATTCCATCTCTACAAAGTATAGAAACTGTCCTAGAGTGAGAGAAGTCAGAATATTGGTTCTCTCTGAAGTGGATAGAGACCAGAAGAGACATGCAGGGTCCCTGGGGGCTTCATATGTTCTGTCCTTCACCTGGGTGCTGATGACATGGGTGTGTTTCCTCTGAAAGTGTGTTTCGTTTCAATAAATACATGGAGTGGGGTGCAGTGGCTCATGCCTGTAATCCCAACACTTTAGGAGGCCAAGGCAGGAGGATTGCTTGAGCCCAGAAGTTTGAGACCAGCCTGGGAAGCATAAGATGACCCTGTCTATACCAAAAAAAAAAAAAAAAAAAAAAAAGCCAGGTGTGGTGTGGCGTGTGCTTGTGGTCCGAGCTACTCAGGAGGCTGAGGTGGGAGGATCACTGCAACACAGGAGATCCACGCTGCAGTGAGCCAAGATTGCACCACTGCACTCCACCCTGGGTGACAGAGGGAGACCCTGTGTGTAAATAAATAAATAAAGGAATTCCAAAGCTGTCTAGTTCCCAGAAATGTCCCCGGGCCCAGGATGGCTTGAAACAGGAGCTCCAAGCTCCTCCGCCTCTGCCTCCAGTTCACCTCCGCCTCACCTTGCAATCCAGCCTCATCCAGGTGGCAGGAAGCACGCTGCTACAGCTAGGATTCTTCAGTTGCAAACAACAGGATGCCTCTGGCCAATTTAGGCAGTGTAAAAATGGTAAAAGAAAATAACAGGAACTGCCTTGACAACACATGTGTAACTTGCTGATGGTCACTGCCCTTCACTGAGAGGGTGAGAGCTGCCTTCCCGGCTCCCTTAGGATAATGGCAACCACCATAACCCCCAGCCCCTCACATATCCCCCCAAAGCCATGCAAAACAGGGAGAGCAAAGAAAGCCATTCCCACCCCCTGCCCTCAGCATCATCGTTGGATGGAGCACGGCAAACTCCATCCACAATCAAGTAGAGAAACAAACATCTGAAATTGCCAGAGCAAGGTCTGAGCCCACAGAGTACACAGTCAGGTGGGTGGAGACTCTGTACAGAAGAGGAGAGGGCAGCCAAGGCCTGAGTGTAGACACAAGCAACAACCCCAGAGAGAGGGGGCCTGCCCTGAGTGGGGCAATGCTGAGAAAAGGCTGATGCCACCTGGATCAGAACACCGACTTCGGGGGAATTTAGAATGTGCAGGGCCAGAGTGGCAGTCTTTAAAGGGCTGGGGTAGTGGAGGGGGGAGGGGGTGACCCAAAAGGGGAAGGTGCCCCTTGGAAGCTTGGCAGTGAATGCAGAGAAAGGAGTAAGCTGTGGAAGTTAAGGGTTTTACAAAAGCAGTAAGAATCACGAAATCAGGCTGGTCCGAAGGTAGTGGGTTACCTCAATTGTTCAGTCAGTTACAGATCGAAATCCTTGTTCTAATCTTTCCTCGATTCTCACTACTGCACTTGACTTGTCTTTAAAAAATTAAAAATAAATAATTTTTTTAAAAATCACAAAATCAAAGACATATCATCCCCTCCCCACAACAAAAGCATCACTGATTTTTTTTTTTTAAGAAAGAAAGAAAAAGAGAGAAAAGCACTGATTTTTTTAAAAAACTTCTTTAGAGGTCAGGCGTGGTGGCTCACAGCTGTAATCCCAGCACTTTGCAGGGCTGAGGCAGGTGGATCGATTGAGTTCAGGAGTTCAAGACCAACCTAGTCAACATGGCAAAACCCCATCACTAGAAAAAATACAAAAATTAGCTGGGTATGGTGGTGCTTACCTGTAGTCCCAGCTACTGGCAGAGGACAGGAGGAGGCCTGAGGCAGGAAAATCTGTTGAGCCCAGGAGGTTGAAGCTGCAATGAGCTGAGATGGTGCCACTGCACTCCAGTCTGGGCAACAGAGGATAGGAGTAAAAAAATCTTCTTTAGAAGAGGTTGCCCTTGAACTAAGAAACCTAGTAAGTCACCCAAACCCCCTGCTTCTATCTGCAAATGCCTGTATTGCTGGTGAAGGGAAATAGCAGATAGTTCAACATGAACCAAAAAAAGCAAACATTCATACGAATCTACTATAAGAAAAAAATAGAAAGCAAGAATCAAAACAGTTTAGCTGATGAAAATTCTCCTCCAGAAAAATACCAAGTAGAAAACTGTAACACAATACTCCAGCCCAAACTAAGTATTCTTACATAAGCATTCTCAGATATGAAAAACCCTTTAAATAAAAACTTTTAAAACACCAAACAGAAATAGACCAAAAAGAGGAAAAGCAGGAAATGAGAGTTCACAAAAATCAAGAAAGAAATTAAAGAAAAAGTGACAGATCTGGGCAGCATAGTGAGAAATACCAAATTAGCTAGGTGTGGTGGCGCATGCCTATAGCCCCAGCTACATGGGAGGCTGAGGTGGAAAGATCCCTTGAGTCCAGGAGGCAGAGGTTGCAGTGAGCTGAGACTGCACCACTGCACTCTGGCCAGTGCAATGTAGTGAGACCCTGTCTCAAAAAAAAATTAAAGAAAAGTTAAAATCATTTCAGAAATGAAGATTAAATTGCAAGGTACTCGCCCATAAAAATAAAAACTAAAAATATGGCCAGGTGCAGTGGCTCATGCCTGTAATTCCAGCACTTTGGGAGGCTGGGGTGGACAGATATCAGGAGTTCAAGACCAGCCTGGCCAATGTGGCAAAACCCTGTCTCTACTAAAAATACAAAAATTAGCCAGATGTGGTGGCGGGCACCTGTAATCCAGCTACTTGGGAGGCTGAGGCAGGAGAATGACTTTAGCCCAAGAGATGAAGTTTGCAGTGAGCCCCGACAGGGCCATTGCACTCCAGCCTGGGTGACAGGGTGAGACTCTGTCTCAAAAAAATAAAAATTAAAAATAAAATATAAAATATAAAAATGAAAAATTTAAATGAATAAATTGCAAGATACTCTAAAGGGAAATTAAATTTAATGGAAAATATAGTAAGAGATTCATGAAAGAAATGAAAAAAGCCAAAGAGCCAAGAGAACAGAAATAAAATCAATAAAAAGAGTTTTTTAGGCTGGCACAGTGGCGCACACCTGTAATCTCAGCACTTTGGGAGGCCGAGACAGGAGAGTCACTTGCATCTAGGAGTTCAAGACCAGCCTAGGCAACAAAGTGAGACTTCATCTCTACAAAAAAATTGAAAATTAGCCAGGCATGGTGGTGCGTAGTCCGGCTCCTCAGGAAGCTCAGGTGAGAGGATCGCCCGAGCCCAGGAGGTTGAGGTTGCAGTGAGCTGAGATTGTGCTGCTGCACTCCAGCCTGGGCGACAGAGGGAGACATGTCTCAAAAAAAAGTTATGTTTTAAATGTCAGAGAGAAAGAGAAAGACATGGCTAAGGAAGATATGCAAAGATAATCCAACATACAGATAATTGGAGTGCCCGGAAAAAGACACACAAGATATCAAGCAAAAGCATAACCCCTCCCCTGACAAAAAGAGGAAACTTTCTAGAAATAAACCTGAGTCTACATATTGAAAGGGCCCATTAACTGCTTAGAGAAATTGACCTGGAATAGTGGACTCTGAATTCTATCTTAGTAAAAAACCTGGAAAAGGAGAAAGGTACCTTTATCATAGAAAATCTGGTGGACTCCACCTTAAGCAGATGATCCAGCTCAGCGTCACCAGTGAAGGCGCAGACTAACATCCTATGTCCCCAGAAGTATTCTTGCTAAAAATGTTTTAACATGAATCTAATTATGAGGACATCATCAAATATATATATTTATATTTATTTATATACATATATACACACACGTACACATATATATATTCATATGAACACACACACACACACACACATATATATATATATGCAGGGATCTTAATGTATTGCCCAGGCTGGACTCCAGCTCCCAGTCTCAAGGAATCCTCCTGCCTCAGCCTCTCAAGTAGTTTGGATTACACACACACCACATCACCTGGCATCAAACAAAAATATATAGTAGGGGCTAGGCTCAGTGGCTCATACCTGTAATCCCGGCACTTAAGGGGGCCTAGCTGGACAGATCACCTGAGGTCAGGAGTTTGAGACCATCCTGGTCAACATGGTGAAACACTGTATCTACTAAAACTACAAAAATTATCCATGCATGGTGGTGGGCACCTGTAGTCCCAGCTACTCAGGCAGCTGAGAGAGGAGAATGGCTTGAACCCGGGAAGCGGAGGTTTCAGAGAGCCGAGATCACGCCACTGCACTCCAGCCTGAGTGACAGAGTGAGACTCTGTCTCAAAAAAAAAAAAATTAGCTGGGTGTGGTGGTGCACACGTGTAATTTCAGCTACTTGGGAGGCTAAGGCAGGAGAATTGCTTGAACCCAGGAGGCGGAAGTTGCAGTAAACTGAGATGGCACCACTGCACTCCAACCCGGGCAACAGAGTGAGACTCCGTCTCAAAAAGCAAAAAGAAAGAAAGAGAGTGGTTGCTTTATGTGTTACGGGGAAGTGGAGGATTCTAGCAGGAGGGGGATTCTGAACAGACATTGCCCACTACGCAGGGTGAACCCAGGATAACCTGAGCGCCCAGAGGATCAGCAGCAGGCTCAGACCTGGGTGAGGTCAGGGAGGCTGCCAGCGGACACCAGCATTGGCCCTGGTGTGGTGGGCACTCCAGGCTGCCTCACCTGCCCCTGCCCTGCACAGCAGTGGGCTCAGACCAGCCTGATGCTGTCTCCCAGGAACCTTGACGAGAGAGAGAGACAGATTGACTCTAATCGTGTGCTGGACCTGTCATTCATCAACTGGGACATTCACCGCCCTGCAGCCTGAGAGGGAAGGAAAATCCGCCCTCACATGCAGAAGGAGGGACAATGAGCTTGCCTCCTGAGACCTGGCGTGTCCCTCCCACCCCTAACCATGGCTCCCCTTTGTGCAGCTGAAAGGGCCTCTGTTCCTCCCAGCTCCATTCTCACACAAGTGCAAAGTGAAAAGGTCAGAAGCCCAAATCGAGCCGCTGGGGGAATCACTTCAAAAGGCAGAGGTCCAGGGTGTGGGCACAGGGTCCCCTCTGATGGGGGAAGGGGTTGGGACTCACTACAAGGCAATGGGAGCTGATGAGGAAACTTTCTAGGGAAATCCCCTTGATGTAGAGTGGAGAATGGTCCCAAGGGAACAAAGCTAGAGGCAGGGAGGCCCATTAGGAGGCTGTGGGGTCATTCTAAGGGTCCCACTGAGCACAGGTGGGTGGAGGGGGTGGAGACGGGAAAGATAGCAGAGGTGACAGAAGAGAGTCAGCCTGGCTCGGGTGATGGGGGTGGATTCAGAGGGGACCCATCTAGGAGGTGTAGAGCTCAGCTAATGATGCCAGCGTTGGTTGATGTTGGGAAAACAAGCAAAGCAGAATTGGGGTCTGCCAGGGAAGGACTCAAGGATCCCCAATAATATATTCAAATATCTGCAGGCAGCAGGTTGAATACTCTTATTCCACGGCCCAAGGAGGAGAACTTGTCCAGAGAAACCACAGACAGGGCCAAGTGTCTTCTGCATGGCGAATGCAAGCCAGGAGTCCGAAGCAGTCAGCCACCGCAGGAACGGCTGCCCTGGAGACAAGGAGGTCCCTGCCCCCCAAGGTGTGCGCTGGAGGAACACCACCACTGCATGGCCATGTGTCACGGATGCTGCAGGTGGCTCAAGTACCAGACAGCAAGGAGAGCAGATTTCTTTTCTTTTCTTTTTTTTGAGACAGAGTCTCTCTCTGTTGCCCAGGCTGGAGTGCAGTGACACGATCTCGGCTCACTGCAACCTCCGCCTCCTGGGTTCAAGCGACTCTCCTGTCTCAGCTTCTTGAGTAGCTGAGATTACAGGCGCCCTCCACCGCACCCGGCTAATTTTTGTATTCTTAGTAGAGAAGGGGTTTCACCATGTTGGTCAGGCTGGTGTCAAACACCTGACCTCAGGTGATCCGCCCACCTCAGCCTCCCAAAGTGCTGGGATTACAGGCGTGAGCCACCGCACCTGGCCAGGAGATCAGATTTCTATGATTCTCTGAGAGGCAACATGAAGAACATGCGGGACTTGGAGCCTCAGGCCTGAGACAACCACAAAGCTTGGCCTTGGCAGAGTCCCTAAACCATTCTGAAAAGTAGCCGTCGAGAGGAATGAAAATCTCTCAGCCGGGCGTGGTGGCTCACGCCTGTAATCCTAGCACTTTTGGAAGCCGAAGTGGGTGGATCACCTGAGGTCAGGAGTTCAAGACCAGCCTGGTCATCATGGTGAAACCCCATCTTAAAAAAAAAAAAAAGAAAAAGAAAAAAGAAAATCTCTCATGGACTGTGTGAGGAACCAGTGAGAGGCTGAAGGTGACCCACTTTGCAACCACAAAGAACCCTCCCTGGCAGGACAGCTACTCCATGTGGGGCAATGGGGGCAATCACAAGCTTGAGAGCAGATGACTTGGTACTGAATTCCAGGCCTGCACCGGCCTCCCGCGCCTCCTCCCTCCTACCGTACCTGCAGCAAGTGTTGCCAGCCAGGAGACTTTCACGTGCAAGAGTATCGGATTCTGGTAGCATGCGTCCCTGCCGCAGCAGACGTGCCTGGGTAGCTACTGATACCCCTCCCCACAGGGACAGAAGCTGCTCCCTCCTCTCCAGAAGAAGGGATCTTACGAAGGTGGACAGGGCAGCTCGGTTCTCAGCTGGTTCGACAGGTTCTGACTCAGCCTTGAGTCAACACTGGCCAGCAGAGGGCACTCCAACACACTTTTTGGTCCTTTCAATTTGGTCCTTTCAATCTTGTTTCTCTTTTTGACCTTTTCCTTTTTTTAAATTAATTTTTAATTTTTGTGGGTACATAGTAGGTGTATATATTTTGTGGGTTACATAGGACATCTGGATGCATGCATGCAATGTGTAATAATCCCATCAGGGTAAATGTACCATCATCAAGCATTTATCCTTTGTGCTACACACAATCCAATTATATTATTTTAGTTTTTTTAAATGTACAATTGGGCCAGGTGCGGTGGCTCACACCTGTAATCCTAGCACTTTGGGAGGCCAAAGGAGGCTGATCACTTGAAGTCAGGAATTTGAGACTAGCCTGGCCAACATGGTAAAACCCTGTCTCTACTAAAAATACAAAATGATCTGGGCACGGTGAGAGCTGGGCGTCTGTAGTCCCAGCTACTCGGGAGGCTGAGGCACGAGAATCGCTTGAGCCCAGGAGGTTGCAGTGAGTAGAGATCACGCCACTGCACTCCAACTTGGGCAACAGAGTGAGACTCCATTTCAAAAAAAAATTATTTTACACTATAGTCACCCTGTTGTGCTGGCAAATACTAGGTCTATTCATTGTATCCATTAACCGTCTCCACTTCCCCGCCACCCCCAACTACCCTTCCCGACCCTCTGGTAACCATTCTTCTACTCTCTAGCTCCATGAGCTCAATCGTTTTTCTTTTTAGTTCCCACAAATAAGTGAAAATATGCAAAGTTTGTCTTTCTGTGTCTGGCTTATTTCACTTAATATAATGACCTCTAGTCCCATCCATGTGGTTGCAAATGACAGGATCTTATTTTTTATGGCTGAGTAGTGCCCCATTGTGTGTAAGTACCACATTTTCTTCATCCATTCATCTGCTGATGGACATTTAGGTTGCTTCCAAATCTTGGCTACTGTGAATAGTGCTCAATAAACATGAGAGTGCAGCTATCTCTTGGACACACTGATTTCCTTTCTGTGGGGTATATACCTAGCAGTGGGATTCCTGGATCATATGGTAGCTCTATTTTTGGATTTTTGAGGAACCTCCTAACTGTTCTCCATAGTGGTTGTACTAATTTACATTCCTACCAATAGTGTATGAGGGTTTTCTTTTCTGCACAGCCTCACCAGCATTCATTATTACCTGTCTTTGAATAAAAGCCATTTTAACTGGGGTGCGATGATATCTCATTGTAATTTTGACTTGCATTTATCTGATGATCAATGACCTTGAGCACGTTTTTAAATGCCTGTTTGCCATTTTTGTGTCTTCTTTTGAGAAATGTCTATTCAGACCTTTTGCCCACTTTTTATTAGATTTTTATTAGATTATATTTTTTATTAGATTATTTCCTATAGAGTTAGTTGAACTCCTTATATATTCTGGTTATTAATCCCCTGTCACACGGGTAGTTTGCATATATTTTCTCCCATCCGGTGGGTTGTCTCTTCACTTTGTTGACGGTTTCCTCCACTGGAGTACGGTGGTGCAATCTCGGCTCACCGCAACCTCCGCCTCCCGGGTTCAAGTGATTCTCCTGCCTCAGCCTCCCGAGTAGCTGGGATTACAGGCATGCACCACCACAGTCAACTAATTTTGTATTTTTAGTAGAGATGGGGTTTCTCCATGTGGGCCAGGCTGGGCTCGAACTCCCGACCTCAGGTGATATGCCTGCCTCGGCCTCCCAAAGTACTGGGATTACAAGCGTGAGCCACTGTGCCTGGCCTGCAGAAGCTTTTTAACATGATATAATCCCATTTGACCATTTTTGTTTTGGTTGCCTGTGCACGTGGGGTGTTAGTCAAGAAGTTTTTGCCCACTCCAATGTCTTGGGGGGCTTTCCCTACTGTTTTCTGTTAGTAGTTTCACAGTTTGAAGTCTTAGATTTAAGTCTTTTTTTTTTCTTTTTCTTTTTTTTTTTTTTTTTTTTTTGAGACAGAATCTAGCTTTGTTGCCCAGGCTGGAATGAAGTGGCACAATCTTGGCTCACTGCAATCGCCACCTCCCGGATTCAAGTGATTCTCCTGCCTCAGCTTCCCAAGTGGCTGGGATTACAGGCTCCCACCACCATGCCCAACTAATTTTCTGTATTTTTTATTTAGTTGAGATGGGGTTTCACTATGTTGGCCAGGCTGGTCTCGAACTCCCAACCTCCAGTGACCTGCCCACCTCAGCCTCCCAAAGTGCTAGGATTATAGGCGTGAGCCACCATGCCTGGCCTTGTTTATCAGTTCTAATAGTTTTTTGGTGGAGTCTTTAGGTTTTTCTAAATATAAGATCATATTATCCGCAAACAAGTATAATTGAACTTCTTCCTTTCCAAGCTGGATGTCATTTACTTCTTTCTGTTTTCTGATTGCCCTAGCTATGCCTTCCAGTGCTATCTGGAACAACAGTGATAAAAGTGGGCATCCTTGTCACGTTCCAGATCTTAGAGGAAAGGCTTTCAGTTTATTCTCATTCAGTATGATCCTAGCCATGGATCTGTCATATATGGCTTTTAGTATGTCAAGGTATGTTTCTTCTACCCAGTTTGATCGCGAAGGGATGTTGCATTTTATCAAATGCTTTTTCAGCATCAGTTGGTTTTCCTTTGTTGATAGGATGCATCACATTGATTGATTTGCGTATGTAGAATCATTCTTGGGAGAAATCCCACTTGGTCATTATGAATGATCATTTTAATGTGTTGCTGAATTCAATTTGCTAGTATTTTGTTGAGGATTTTTGCATCAATATTTATCAGCAATATTAGCCTGTAGTATTTTTTTTTTCTTTATGTGCCTTTGTCTGGCCTTAGTATCAGGGTAATACTGGCCTTAAGGAATGAGTTGGAAATATTCCTTCCTCCTCTATTTTTTGGCCTAGTTTGAGTGGGATTTGTATTCATACTTATTTAAGTCTTTGGCAGAATTCAACAGGGAAGCCATCAGGTCCCAGGCTTTTCTTTGCTAGGAGACTTTTTATTATGGCTTCTGATATGGTTTGGATCTGTGTCCCTGCCAAATTTCATGTCGGATTGTAATCCCCAGTGTTGGAGTGGGGCCTGGTGGGAGGTGATTGGATCATGGAGATGTTTCTCATGCATGGTTTAGCACCATCCCCCTGGTGCTGTTCCTATGAGAGTGAATGAGTTCTCGTGAGATCTGACTGTTTAAAAGTGTGCACCGCCTCCCTCATCCTCTCTCTTGCTCCTGCTCTGGCCATGTGCTGTGCAAGCTCCTACTTCACCTTCTGCCATGACTGCAAGCTTCCAAAGGCCTCCCCAGAAGCCAAGCAGATGCCAGCATTATGCTTCCTGTACAGCCTGCAGGACCATCAGCCAATTAGCTTCTTTTCTCTATAGATTACCCAGTCTCCAGTGTTTTTTTTTTTTTTTAAGATGAGGTTTCACCATGATGGCCAGGCTGGTCTTGAGCTCCTGACCTCAGGTGATCCACCCACCTTGGCCTCCCAAAGTGCTAGGATTACAGGTGTGAGACACCGTGCCTGGCCTCCAGTGTTTCTTTAGGGTAATGTGAGAATAGACTAATACAGTTTTGATATCAGTACTTGTTATATCATTACTTGTTTATTTATGGATTTCTTCATGGTTCCATCTTGGCAGGTTGTACGTGTCTAGGAATTTATACATTTCTTCTAGATTTTCCAATTTATTGGCATATAGTTGCCCATATCAGCCATAATGACCCTTTGAATTTCTGCAGTATTGGTCATAATGTCTCCTTTGGTATATCTGATTTTATTTATTTGGAGCTTCTCTCTTTTTTTCTCGTGAGTCTGGCTAAAGGTGTGTCAATTTTATTTATCTTTTCAATAAAACAATTTTTGTTTCACTGATATTTTGTGTTATTTTCTTCATTTCTATTTTATTTATCTCTGCTCTTTCTTATTTATTTTCTTCTACTAATTTTAGTTTGGTTTGCTTCTGATCTGCTAGTTCTTTAAGATGCATCATTAGGTTGTTTAGTTGAAGTTTCTCTTATTTTTTGATACAGGCACTTATAACTATAAACTTACCTCCTAGTACTGCTTTTGCTGTATTCCGTAGGTTTTTGTATGTTTTTTTTCTTTTCTTTTGCCAGGTGCTTACGAAATCTGATCTTTTTTTTTTTTTTTAAATTATCATCTATTTCAGTAACTTTTTAAGCATCCTTCTTAATTTCATCATTTAACCACTGGTCATTGAGGAGCATACTGGATAATTTCCATGTATTTGTATGGTTTCCAAAATTCTTCTTGTTGTTGGTTTCTAGTTTTATTCCACTGTGGTCAGAGAAGGTGCTTTTTTTTTCAATTTTTTTTTTTTTTTTAGAGACGGGGTTTCACCATATTGGCCAGGATGATGTTGGCCAGGATGGTCTCGATCTCTTGACCTAGTGATCCGCCCACCTCGGCCTCCCAAAGTGCTGGGATTACCGGCGTGAGCCACTGCGAACGGCCTTTTTCAATGTTTTAAGTTGTGTTTTGTCACCTAACATTAGATCTATTTTTTTTTCTTTTTCCAAACAGAGTCTCATTCTATCACCCAGGATGGAGTGCAGTGGCATGATCTAGGCTCACTGCAACCTCCACCTCCCAGATTCAAGCAATATTCATGCCTTAGTCTCCCAAGTAGCTGGGATTACAGGTCCACGCCACCATGCCCAGCTAAACTTTTTTTTTTTTTAATCTTTTTTGAGACAGAGTCTCTCTCTGTTGCCCAGGCTGGAGTGCAGTAGCACAATCTCGAATCTTGGCCCCCTGCAACCTTCACCTCCTTGGTTCAAGTTATTCTGCTTTAGCCTCCTGAGTAGCTGGGACTACAGGTGCATGCCACCACACCTGGCTAATTTTGGTACTTTTAGTAGAAACAGAGTTTCACCATGTTGGCCAGGCTTGTCTTGAACTCCCGACCTCAGGTGATCCACCTGTCTCAGCCTTCCAAGGTATTGGGATTACAGATGTGAGCCACCATGTCCAGCCTAAATTTTGTATTTTTAGTAGAGATGGGGTTTCACCATGATGGCCAGGCTGGACTCAAACTCCTGGCCTCAAGTGATCCACCTGCCTCAGCCTCCCAAACTGCTGCAATTACAAGTGTGAGCCACCACATCTGGCTTTGATCTATTCTTGAGAATCATTCACATGCTGAAGAGAATAATATGTATTATGCAGCCATTGGATGAAATGAATATCTATTATGTGAATATCTATTATGTCCACTTGGTCTATAATGCAGATTAAGTCCTGTATTTCTTGGTTGATTTCTGGAAGATCTGTCCAGTGCTGAAATTGGAATGTTGATGTCTCCAGTTGCTATTGTCTATCTGTCTCTGGCTGTAATATTTGCTTTCTATGTCTGGGTGCTTCAGTGTTGGGTGCATATATATTTACAGTTGTTGTATCCTCTTGCTGAATTGACCCGTTTATCATTATATAACTTTCTTTGTCTCTTCGTATAGTTTTTGTCTTGGAATCTATGTTGTCTCATATCCGTATAGATGTTCCTGCTCTTTTCTGGCTTCCATTGGCATGGAATATCTTTTCCCAGCACTTTATTTTCAGCCTATGTGTGTCTTCATAGGTGAAGCGTGCTTCTTGCAGGCAACAGATTATTGATTGGGTCTTGTTTTTTTATCCATTCAGCCACTCTACACCTTTTTTGTTTTGTTTTGTTTTGAGACAGAGTTTCGCTCTTTTTGCCAAGGCTGGAGGGTGATGGCGTGATCTTGGCTCACCACAACCTCTGCCTCCCAGGTTCAAGTGATTCTTCTGCCTCAGCCTCCCGAGTAGCTGGTATTACAGGCATGTACCACCACACCTGGCTTTTACTTATTTTTTTTTTTTTGGTAGAGATAGGGTTTCTCCATGTTAGTCAGGCTGGTCTTGAACTCCAGACCTTGGGTGATCCGCCCGCCCCAGCCTCAGAAGGTGCTGGGATTACAGGCGTGAGCCACCGCGCCTAGCTCTATGTCTTTTTATTGGAGAGTCTAGTCCGTTTACATGCAGTGTTATTCTTGATAAGTAAGGACTTACTTCTGCCATTTTGTTATTTGTTTTCTTATTATTTTGTGATCTTCTCATCCTTCTTTCCTTTCTTCCTGTCTTTTTTTTAGTGAATGTGATTTTCTCTGGTGGTATTTAACTGGTGGTATGATTTAATTTCTTGCTTTTTTATTTTTGTGTATCTGTGTATTCTTGATTTGAGGTTACCATGAGGCTTGCAAATACTATCTTACAACCCATGATTTTAAGCTGATAACATTTAATTCTGTTTGCATAAACAAACTAACAAGCAAAAAGAAAACTAATGAAAACTCTACACTTTAACTTTGCCACCCCGCTTTTTAATAGAAAAAACAAAGCCTCATGAAGCCACTGCACCCAGCCCCAACTGCAGAGTTTTTAAATGACCAGTCTCAGTGCTGGCCATGTTTCAGCCCACTGAATCCTCTCACATGTTGCTGATGGGAATGGGAATCGTGCTTGAACTTTCTGGCAAGCAGCTGAATCGTGCATAGGACTTGAGGAGGGTTCAGCTCTCGACCTGATAATCCCACTTCTAGGAATCTCTCCTCTGACATAATTTAAAAAAGGGATCAGAGGTTTATGTCCCAAGCATCTGAAATTCATTCCATCATTATAATAATAATAGCAACAATAATCAAAGGAAACAGTATAAATGTCCAACAGGAGGCAATTGGTAAAACATATTAAGAGTGAAGGATAGGTCAGGTGTGGTGGCTCACGCCTGTAATCCCAGCACTTTGGGAGGCTGAGGCAGGTGGATCACATGAGGCCAGGAGTTAGTGAGCAGTATGGCCAACATGACGAAACCCTGTCTCTACTAAAAATACAAAAACTAGCTGGGTGCGGTGGTATGCACCTGTAATCCCAGCTACTCAGGAGGCTGAGGCAGGAGGATTGCTCAAACCCAGGAGGCAGAGGCTGCAGTGAGCTGAGATCATGCCACTGCACTCAAACCTGGGCAACAGAGAGAAACTCTGTTTCAAAAAAAAGAAAAACAGTGAAGGATGATAGAATGTTTATTGCCGATGTCTTGAAATGTTGTTATAGTTATTATTTTTAATTGGTTCATCTTTTGTCTTTCTACTGAAGAGGGTTTACACATCACAGTCACAGTGTTATAATATTCTGTGTTTTTCAGTGTACTTACTATTGCCAGTGAGTTTTCTACCTTCAGATGATGTCTCATTGCTCATTAACATGATTTTCTTTCAGATTGAAGAACTCTCTTTTGCATTTCTTTTGGACAGGTCAAGTGTTGATGAAACCCCTTACTTAGCTTTTGTTTATCTGGGAAAAGTATTTCTGCCTCATGTTTGAAGAATATTTTCACCAGATACACTATTCTAGGGTAACAGGTTTTTTCCCTCAGCACTTGATTTATTTATATTTGTTTATTTATCTTTTGAGATGGAGTCTTTTTTTTTTTTTTTTTTTTTGGGTTGGAGTTTCGCTTTCGTTGCCCAGTCTGGAGTGCAATGGCATGCTCTCGGCTCACCGCAACCTCCGCCTGCTGGGTTCAAGCGATTCTCCTGCCTCAGCCTCCTGAGTAGCTGGGATTACAGGCATGAGCCACCTCACCTGGACTCCTTCAGCACTTTAAATATGTCATCCACTCTTTCCTGGCCACTGAAAAGTCTGCTGCCAGGTGTACTGGAGCTCCATGGGATGTGATTTGCTTCTTTTCTCATGCCGCTTTTAGGACGCTCTTTATCCTTGTCCTTTGGGAGTTCGATTACTAAATTCCTCAAGGTAGTCTTCTTTGGAGTAAATCTGCTTGGTGTTCTAGAACCTTTTTGTATTTGGATATGGATATCTTTCTCTAGGTTTGGGAAGTTCTCTATTATGATCCCTTTGAATAAACTTTCTTTTTTCTTTTTTTTTTTTTTTTTTTTGAGAGAGAGTCTCGCACTGTTGCCTAGGTTGGACTGCAATGGCACAATCTTGGCTCATTGCAACCTCTGCCTCCTGAGTAGCTGGGATTACAGGAGATCGCCACCATGCCCGGCTAATTTTTTGTATTTTTAGTAGAGATGGGGTTTCACTATGTTGGCAAGACAAGTCTCGAACTCCTGATCTCATGATCCGCCTGCCTCAGCCTCCCAAAGTGCTGGGATTACAGGTGTGAACCACTGCGCCTGGCAGAATAAACTTTCTACCCCTCTCTTTCTCCGCCTCTTCTTTAAGGCCAGTAACTCAGATTTGTCTTTTTGAGGCTATTTTCTAGATCCTTTAGGTGTGCTTTATTTTTTATTCTTTTTTCTTTTGTCTCCTCTGACTGTGTATTTTCAAATAGCCTGTCTTCAAGTTCACTAATTCTTTCTTCCTCTTGATCAATTCTTTCTTGTTTTATTTTGTTTTTGAGACAGAGTCTTGCTCTGGCTGGAGTGTAGTGGCACAACTCAGCTCACTGTAACCTCTACCTCTCAAGTTGAAGAGATTCTCCTGCCTCAGCCTCCCAAGTAGCTGGGATTACAGGCACCCGCCACCACACCTGGCTGATTTTTGTATTTTTAGTAGAGACAGGTTTTTACCATGTTGGCCAGGCTGGCCTTAACTCCTGACCTCAGGTGATCCACCCACCTTGGCCTCCCAGAGTGCTGGGATTACAGTCGTGAGCCACTGCGCCCGGTCATGCTTGATCAATTCTGCTGTTAAGAGACTCTTATGCCACCTGTAATCCCAGCACTTTGGGAGGCTGAGTTGGGCAGATCACAAGGTCAGGAGATCGAGACCACCCCGCTCAACATGGTGAAACCTCATCTCTACTAAAAATACAAAAATTAGCTGAGCGTGGTGGCGCGCACCTGTAGTCCCAGCTACTCCGGTGGCTGAGACAGGAGAAGTGCCTGAACCTGGGAGGTGGAGGTTGCGATGAGCCAAGTTCGCGCCATTGCACTCCAGCCTGGGCAACAAGAGCGAAACTCTGTCTCAAAAAAAAATAAAAAAGAGAGACTCTTATGCATTCTTCAGTATGTGAATTGCATTTTTTAACTTCAGAATTTCTGCTTGATTTTTTAAAATTATTTCTATCCCTTTGTTAAATGTATCTAATAGAAGTCTGAATTCCTTCTGTGTTTTCTTGAATTTTTTTGAGTTTCCTCAAAATAGCTCTTTTGAATTTACTGTCTGAAAGGTCACACATCTGTTTCTGCAGGAGTGGTCCCTGGTGCCTTGTTTAGTTCGTTTGGCAAGGACACGTTTTCCTGGATGGTTTTGATGCCTGTTGATGTTTGTTGGTGTCATTGAAGAGTCGGGTATTTACTGCAGTCTTGGCGGTCTGGGCTTGTTTGTACCTGTCCTTCTTGGGAAGACTTTCCAGGTATTTCAAAGGATTTGGGTATTGTGATCCAAGCCATGTGTGCAATAGGGGGCACCCCAAGCCCAGTAATGCTGTAGTTCTTGCTGACTCATAGAGGTACTGCTTTGGTGGTTTGGGATAAGATCAGAATTCTCTGGAATTCTCTTCCCTTACTTTCTCCCAAATTCTCTCTCTCTCTTTGTCTCTCTCTTTCTTTGTCTGTCTCTCTCCTGAGCTACCTGGTCCTGGTCCTAGAGGAGGGTGACACAAGCATCCCTGTGGCCACTACCACTGGAACTGGACTGGGTCAGACTTGAAGCCAGCAGAGCACTGGGTCTTGCCCAAGACCTCCTGTAACCACTGCCTGGCGACCCCCTATGTTCACTCAAGTCCCTAGGGCTCTCTGATTAGCCGGTGGTGAAACCAGCCAGGCTTGTGTCCTTCCCTTCAGGGTGGGGAGTTCTCCTGGGCCTCAAGTGGGTCGAGAGATGCCATCTGGGAGCTAGGGACAGGTGTCTAAAACCTTAGAAGTCTCGCTGGTGTTCTCTGTGGCAGAGGCAGGCCTCAAACCACAAGACGCAGTCCTCCCCATCTCCTCCCCTTTCCACAGGCAGAGGAACCCCACCCAGGGCCACCACCAAAGGTCCATAGGGGGCACTGCCAGGCCACTGCTGCCATTTGCTTCATTTCCCACTTGCCCCGAGAATACTTGCTGATGGCGCTTTGGCTGCAGCGGTTACTCAGAGATAACTTTGCCACAAAATATCTCGCTTTTATTATTATTTTCACATTGTTTTACTGTATCAACTTTAAAAACAAAAGACATCCTTCTATGTATAGCATTCTGGTTTTAGTAGTGATTTTTCCACTTACAAAATAGAGTAATTCTGGATCACTGAAAATGTCAAATCCTAGAAAACACAGCATTCCTACGCTTGACGTTAACATCATTCTCCAACGGTTTTTGGCCAAAGATTCGTTTAATGAATCTGATTTTTCAAAAATAGATGATTCTAATGATTCAGATGTTTCTGATGATGTTAGTTCTGTTTAGAAATAACTCCAAGAACAGTTTTTATATTTTATTTTTACATTGAAAATCAGTCAGATTTGCTTCCGCCCCAAAGAGCATGTTTATGTAAAATTAAACGAGTGCTAGCGGCAGTGAGCTGCACTTATTTTTCCTAAACGAGAAAAGGGTGAAGGCCCAAAAGCTCTTCCATCAGCTTGTGCTGCTGTTAGGCCTGAGTCTCTCCTCCCAGGCCACCAGGCTCCCCCGTGGCTCAGAGCAGGCCCAGAAATGCCATCCAAGAGCCACG
The DNA here is from genome assembly GCA_963573385.1 of Cacajao melanocephalus. Lineage (NCBI taxonomy): Eukaryota > Metazoa > Chordata > Mammalia > Primates > Pitheciidae > Cacajao > Cacajao melanocephalus. The sequence goes on from CAUYLG010001355.1 coordinate 266,969, forward strand.
CTCTGGAATCAAAAACCCCAAGGGCCTGCTTGGTGTTCTACCCCATTGTGCATAGGTCGGTGCCTAAGATGCAAGAAAAAATCCCCCCTGGCCCGACACAGTGGCTCACGCCTGTAATCCCAACACTTTGGGAGGCCAAGGCAGGTGGATCACCTGAGGTCAGGAGTTCAAGACCAGCCTGGCCAACACAGTGAAACCCCATCTCTACTAAAAATACAAAAAATTAGCTGGGCGTGGTGGCACACGCCTGTAATCCCAGCTACTGCGGAGGCTGAGGCAGGAGAATCGCTTGAACCCAGGAGGCGGAAGTTCTGGTTAGCCAAGATTGCGCCACTGCACTCCAGCCTGGGCAACAAGAGCGAGACTCTGTCTCAAATAAAAAAAAACACAAAATGCCATCCAGGATGACAGCCTGGAATGAAAGCCTAAGACTCATGACTCCGCCTGATGCCCTGTCCTACTGTGGCTAGGCTGGTATCCAAGATGCAGGACAAAGTCCTCTTTACTCTTCCCTCTTCTCTTCTCAAGCAAAAGGAATGGATCCCGTTTGGAGACACGAGCTGTGCCGCGTGGGGTTGGGGGAGGGGTGGTGCGAGCACTCCCATAGCCACCCTCAGTAGGCTTTGTGCCCCCCAAGTCCACTGGCTCCAAGCCCAGCTCAACACTAGGGCTCACCTACGAGTTGCAGTCCTTGCAGCCTAGACAGCTTAACGCTGTTTATTTCGGACTCTAGAGCACTTTAGCCTGTGATGGGAAGGCTGGCAGAACTCAGTTTCTGACCACTGGAAGGGCTGATTCCCGTCTGCTTAGAGCTGGTCCGAATGCTTCCTTTACGGATGGGCATCAGCTGAGCTCAGCCTGGTTTTGCTTTCCACTGTGGCAGGGCAGCACTGAGCACAGTCTGGAGTCTCCGATCACTGCGCTCTCCCTTCCCAATCAGACTTCTCTGCAGCCTGCAGCTGCCGCAGGGGGATGGGGAAGGGGTAGTGTTGGCAATGCAAGACCATCTTTCTTACCGTCTTCAGTGCCACTTTCAGTGACATGGACTTAAAACCAGGTACTGTGAATGCTCACCTCATTTTTGTTTCTTACGAAGGTGCTTTTGGTGGAATCGGGTGTTTCTGTGGGGGAGATGATGGGGGGCCTTCTATTCTTCCATCTTGCTTCATCTCTTCCTTGCAACCTTTTCCTTCTTCATACAGGTACTAGGAAGCGTGTGAAGGTATGTTCAGGAGGAACATATGAGGAGGCAGAATAACAACCTGCCATTTATTGAGCAACTAGTGTGTCCCAGGCACTGTGCCAGACCCTTCATACTATTTCACTTACCCCTCACGTCAGCCCTTTCAGGTAAATATTGCTACTTCCCATTCATGTGTGAGGAAATACAGGCTTAGAAAGGACGTCTTTGGGGCCGGGCGCAGTGGCTCAATGCCTGTAATCCAGCACTTTGGGAGGCCGAGGTGGGTGGATCACCTGAGGTCAGGAGTTCGAGACCAGCCTGACCAATATGGTGAAACCCCTATCTCTAAAAAAAATACAAAAATCAGCTGGGCGTGGTGGCGGGCACCTGTAGTCTCAGCTACTTGGCTGAGATAGGAGAACTGCTTGAACCCAGGAGGTGGAGGTTGCAGTGAGCCAAGGTTGCGCCTTTGCACTCCAGCCTGGGCGACAGAACAGCAAGACTCCAACACAAAAAAAAAAAAAAGCTGAGTGCAGTCACTCATGCCTGTAATCCCAGCACTTTGGGAGGCCAAGGCAGGTGGATTACAAGGTCAAGAGATTGAGACCATCCGGGCCAACATGGTGAAACTCCGTCTCTACTAAAAATACAAAAATTATCCTACTGAACAGTCTAGGGGGAAAAAAAAGAACAAAAAAAAATACAAAAATTAGGTGGGAGTGGTGGTGGATGCCTCTAGTCCCAGCTACTGGGAGGCTGAGGCAGGAGAATCACTTGAACCCAGGAGGCGTAGGTTGCAGTGAGCTGAGATCACGCCATTGTACTCCAGCCCGTCGACAGAGCAAGACTCCATCTCAAAAAAAAAAGAAAAAGGTTATTTGGAAACTTTTCCATCAAGTGTACACAGCGCCTGGAAAAGGGTCTACTTTCATTCACTCAGCAAACAAGATTTAAATCAAAAGGCCTTATAAAAGCAATGATAAGAAAAACAGCAAAAAAGAGCTAGCTGTCTGCAGCAGCAAACAGCAGGCAGGCCAGGTAGTGTCCCTGACAGGTCCCAGCCCAGGACAGAGGCCCCACTTTGTTGGGAATCTTTTGGGATCCTGGTTCCCTGCCTAGTTTTCTCAGCTCTTCCCTGGCATGGGTTTGTCCTTGGTCCACCCACCTTGCCCTCTCTGGGACCCTGTGGCCTGAAGCAGCCCACACTGCTGCCCTCTGACCCTGTGCCCTCAGCCAGGCCTGGGCTCCGGCCACCAGAGGGAACCACCATCTTCTTTCTCTGCCCTGGTTGGGCGCCTCCCCCACCCACCCTCACCCCCCACCCCCCCACCCCCCCACCCCCACCCCCGCCTCTGCTCTTAAGTCACGAGTGTTACTCCTCTGGGTCTCCAAGGACTTTTTCTGTCATCTGACCCTGGTCTGAGCCTGACCTCTACAGAGGAAGGGTGGGAGGGAGAGGTGCTGTCGGGCCCCGTGCCCAGCTGATGCAGTTTAGGTGAGTTACCCACCTACTCAGCCTGATGGCCCTAAACTGCGGGTCGGATGGGGGTGTGAGCCTGGGAGGGTTCCCTCCACAGCCTCAGGGCTGCCCACATCATGCCTGGCAAGGGCAGGGGGCTTAGCCTCACTTCAGGAGTCACTCATCCCAGTTTCTTGTGTTGAGCTGGATGTCCCCGGGCACTGCACCAGGGTGAGCAGAGGCCACCACCCTGCCTCAGGGACACTGCGCTGGTGACTGTTTCCAAGGACCTTCTCAGCTCAGTGGCGCTTTAGCACATAACACTGTCTCCCCTCCAAACCAACTTTTAACATCTTCCCATCCCTCAGCACCATCTCCGGCACATCCCATTGCTTTCTGGTGACTTTCAGATATAAACAAGCCCTGTCCCATCTGGTACCAACTTAAACTCCACCTGAGGTGTGGTCAAGCACTCCCTCCTCCCTCCCTGGCCCACGGCCATGCCCAGGGGCCTGCGAATGGGAAGGGCCTGGGTGTTCCTCCTGCTCTGGGAAGGAGGGAGAGGCGGGGCCAGGGGCCCTGTGCTTCACATATGCCACCTCCCTGTGGGTGTCAGCAGCTCCCTGCTGTGTGCCTGAAGTGCAGTGGTTCAATCTCGGCTCACTGCAACCTCCACCTCCCAGGTTCAAGTGATTCTCCTGCCTCAGCCTCCCGAGTAGCTGGGACTACAGGTATGACCCGTCATACCTGGCTAATTTTTTGTATTTGGATTTTATTTTATTTTTATTTTTTATTTATTTATTTTTTTGAGACAGAGTTTTGCTCTTGTTGCCCAGGCTGAAGTACAATGTCGCAATCTTGGCTCACCGCAACCTCTGCCTCCTGGGTTCAAGCGATTCTCCTGCCTTAGCCTCCCGAGTAGCTGGGATTACAGGCACATGCCACCACACCCAGCTAATTTTGTATTTTTAGTAGAGATGGGGTTTCTCCATGTTGGTCAGGCTGGTCTCAAACTCCCGACCTCAGGTGATCCTTCTGCCTTGGCCTCCCAAAGTGCTGGGTTTACAGGCATGAGCCACCATGCCTGGCAGAGTCTGGTGTTTTTAATGGGCTTAGGAGGGGAGGAGTATGCGCTGATCGGTCCATGCACAGCCATGGGCAGCCCAGAAAAAAACACCGTAATTTCTCACACCAGTCAGCAGAACTGGCAGCCTGGACCCCAGGCTTCTGGCCATCCCTGGCTTGAAGATGGGGTTTCACCAGGGATCTACCTCTTTCGGCCCAGAAGCCTGTCTGCCTCCTGCCACTGTTTATGGTGCCCAGACTGTTCATGCCAAGGGGCACCCGCAGGCCTGAGCAGAGGCACCCTCAGCTCCACTTTGGACTCCCTCCATGCTTGTCAGCACCCAAAGTCCGGAGAGGACTGAGGCAGCAGGGGGCTGGGGTGTCAGCACTGCACCAACTGCATGACCACCGCTGGGTCGTGACAGCACCCAGGCTCTGGATGTGACAGCGCCTGGGCTGAGCCACAACTTTGCTCTGATATCAGAGCAGACCCTGGGAGTGGGGAAAGGCCAGGCAGTGGGAGCAGGCACTTACCAGCCTGCAGGGGTAGAGGGGCTTCCCAGGCCCCCGAGAGCACAGGGATGCCCAGGGCCACAGTTATGGCTGAGTGGCTGCAGCTGTTCCCACCCCAACAGCTCAGAAAGGGACAGGGCTCCCACCTGTTTCTGATTCCTGCTGGCTCCGTGGAGCTAGCAGCCCCGGCCTCCCCCACTGCAGCCCGAGTCTTTTCAGCCGCCACTCCAGACAGACCACTACCGCCATCAGACTCACTTAATCCTCACAGCAACCCTGAAAGGTGGGTACTAGGCAGGGTGCAGTGGCTCACACCTGTAAAGCACTTTGGGAGTCTGAGGTAGGCGGATTACCTGAGGTCAGGAGTTCAAGACCAGCTGGGTGTAGTGGCAGGCACCTGTAATCCCAGCTACTCAGGAAGCTAAGGGAGGAGAATCACTTGACCCTGGGGTGCAGAGATTGGGCAACAGAGCAAGACTCTGTCTTAAAAAAAAAAAAAAGGTAGGTACTGTTATTATCCCCATTTTACAGGTGAGGTGCCTGAGGCACAGGGAAATTAGGCAACTTTGCTAGTTACTTACTTTAGGTAACTGACAGAATGTTCAGGAGAAGCAGAAACTTGTTCATCCACCTTTTAATGGGCCCTGGAGGAGTCTGCCACCTGGTAATGTCCACGTTCTCTAGACTATGAGTCTTAATGTTTCTTTGTCCCAACTGTGATTCCTAAGTGACAACAAGAAAAGCCTCATTCAGGCTGAGCATAGTGGCTCATGCCTGTAATTCCAGCACTTTGGAAGGCCAAAGTGGGCGGATCACATGAGGTCAGGAGTTCGAGACCAGCCTGACCAACATGGAGAAACCCCATCTCTACTAAAAAATACAAAAATTAGCCAGGTGTGGTGGCATGTGCCTGTAATCCCAGCTACTCAGAAAGCTGAGGCAGGAGAATCACTTGAACCCGGGAGGTGGAGGTAGCGGTGAGCCGAGATCGTACCATTGCACTCCAGCCTGGACAACAAGAGCAAAACTCCATCTCAAAGGAAAAAAAAAGGAAAAGAAAAGCCTCATTCTACATGATTTGGGACTGTCAACACCTACCCCTTAATCTTTCATTCTGCCCCCACCAACATGGTTGGATTATTGAACCAATGCGTGCACTCTGTACATTGTGTCCAATCCTTATAACAAGGCTGCAGAAGGTTACCTATTATTAAACCCACTTTACAGAAGACGAGACTGAGACTCAGAGAAGCCAAGTATCTCAAAGCATCCCGTATCTTTCTTTGACTCATTCTGATTGCACTAAGCTGTGTGGAGATCTCAAAATCTGAGTCTGGGCCGGGCACACTGGTTCACACTTGGAATCCTAACACTTTGGGAGGCCAAGGCAGGAAGATTACTTGAGCTCCAGAGTTCAAGACTAGCCAAGGCATTGTAGCAAGACCCCATCTCTAAGAAAAGAAAAGAAAATTTAAAAATTAGGGCCAGGCACGGTGGCTCACATTTGTAATCCCAGCACTTTGAGAGGCCAAGATGGGTGGATCACCTGAGGTCAGGAGTTTGAGACCAGCCTGACCAAAATAGTGAAACCCTGTCTCTACTAAAAATACAAAAATTAGCCAAGCTTGGTGATGCATATCTGTAGTCCCAGCTACTTGGGAGGCTGAGGCATGAGAACTGCTTGAACCTGGGAAGTGGAGGTTATAATGGGCCGAGATAGTGCCCCTGCACTCCAGCCTGGGTGACAGAGTGAAACTCTGTCTCAAAAAAAAAAAAAAACTTTAAAAATTAGCCCAGAGGCTGGACACAGTGGCTCACACTTGTAATCCCAGCACTTTGGGAGGCCAAGGCAGGCAGATCGCCTGAAGTCAGGAGTTTGAGACCAGCCTGGACAACACGGTGAAACCCCATCTCTACTAAAAATACAAAAATTAGCCAAGCTTGGTGGCACGCACCTGTAATCCTGGCTACTCTGGAGGCTGAGGCAGGAGAATTGCTTGAACCCAGGAGACAGAGGTTGTAGTGAGCCAATATCGTGCCACTGCACTCCAGTCTGGGTGACAGAGCAAGACTCCATCTCAAAAATAATAATAAATAAATAAATAACAATAATTTTTTTTAAATTAGCCCAGCTACTTGAGAGGCTGAGGTGGAAAGATCGCTTCAGCCCAAGAGCTCAAGGCTGCAGTGAGCCTTGATTGTGTCACTGCACTGCAGCTTGGGTGACAGAGCAAGACCCTGTCTCAAAAATAAAAATTTGAGGTCCAGGCCAGGTGCAGTGGCTCATGCCCATAATGCCAGCACTTTGGGAGGCCAAGGTGGGGAGATCACTTGAGCCCAGGTGTTCGAGACCAGCCTGGGCAACATGGTGAAACCCCATCTCTACTAAAAATACAAAAATTAGCTGGGCATGGTGGCGGGAACCTGTAATTCCAGCTACTCGGGAGGCTGAGGCAGGAGAATCACTTGAATCCGGGAGGCGGAGATTGCAGTGCGCTGAGATCACACCACTCCACTCCAACCTGGGCTACAGAGCGAGACTCTGTCTCAAAGGTTAAAAAAAATGAGGTCTAGCGTAAGTCACTTAATCAAAAACATTTCTTGGCAGTTTGGTGCTGGGTGCCAGGGATACCAGGGTGACTGAGCAGCCCCTCAAACAGGACAATCCTGTGAGGGAGAGGCGGGGGCAGAGGCTGGCACAGGACAGGGAGCTCCAAAGCCACTGTTCCATCATCAGGGACACTTGGCACAAGCTAACCCAGGCAGCCTTTCACGTGGATGGCATGCTTCTCCCTCACCATCGACAGGAGGGACACACAACTCAGTCCTCACCCACTCCACAGGTCCCTGCTTTAGCCAAACCCAACATGTGATCTCACTTTACAGAAATCAACTGGGGTGAGGATATTTTTTTCACCAAAGAAATTGATGCAGGATTTTTAGATAATACTTTTTAAATTGATAATACTGTTTTATTTTAAAATATATACAGATGGCCAGGCACAATGGCTCATGTCTATAATCCCAACACTTTAGGAGGCCAAGGCAGGAGGATTGCTTGAGGTCAGGAGTTTGAGACCAGCCTGGGCAACATGGTGAGACCCTGACTAAAATTAGCTGGATGTGGTGGCACACACCTGTAGTACCAGCCACTCTGGAGGTTGAACATGAGGATCATTTGAGTCTGAGAGGTCAAGGTTATAGTGAGCCATGATTGCACCTCTGCATTCCAGCCTAGGCAACAGAGTGAGACCCTGTCTTAAAAAATATAGATAAATAGCTGATGACGATGATGATAGATAGATAGGTAGATAAATAAATAGATAGATAGATAGAACATTTTAAAATATAGAAAGGCAGATAACAAAATAATAACCAACCATCATCTCACCATGTAAAAACCAAGACTGCAGAAGACAGAAAACCCAAGCAGCAAGGGGAGAATGTTCTGGCTCACGTGATCAAACCACAGATCATACAGGAGATACTACAGCCTCCCCCTCTATCCAACCTTCTCTCATCTCTCAGCATGCAGTTCCATTCTCAGCAGGCTTTCTCCCCAAGGGTGGGAAGCATGACTGCCACCCTCACTGAGCCCACATCCTTAAGATGCTGCCCCAAAGAGGAAGAAGCTTCTCTTCCCACTCTAATTCAGACTATCCCAGGGAAGGACTCTGATTGGCCATCTTGGGTCATGTGACCCATGGCCAGTCAGAGAAGGAGAAAAGGAAAGTAGGTTCTCTGCTATTGTGGCATCATGGCTGAGAACAGCTAAACCCTGAAAAGCACACATTTTTCGATGTAGTTGATCTGATGAGAGATAGGGTATGTTTCCAAAAATACTACCTCCTAGACAAGGAAATGGTGTCTGGCCAGGGCTGAAGCAGCAGGCAGTTAGGTAAATTGCCCTGTTATGGGGAAACTTAGCCTTGAGCCAGTCCAAAATGGGGGACAGGGGTCTGGGACTTGTTCCTTCAAGGGGATATGAAGTAATCTCAGATCAGTGGTGCTTCCTGGTACCAGCAGAAATAGAAATGCAAATGCTGTCTGCAAAACTCTTCCCCCAACCCCAACTGAGGCTTCTACAAATTTTAAACAAATAATGAACTCACAAAGATCACCAGCCCACAAGGAGACGAGATACTATGTCTGTGAGTTGGTAGAAACAACGAAGTTCAGATCCCTAAGGACTGAAGATTTGGGGATTTTCAGATACAAAAAGTCAAGTAGATATTGATGGCATACTTAAAGAAATAAAAGATGCGTTTAAAAAAAATACACTCGACAAAAGACCATTAGGAATGAACAGATAGATTTTTACATGGAACTTTAAGAAATAGAAAATATAAAGGTAGAAATGTAAGATCTTATTAAAGGCCTATTAGTAACAACTGAAGAGACGATTAGTAAGCTGAAAATACTTCCAAAGAAATTGCCCAGAAAACAGAACAATGAGGCAAAAAAATGAGTTTGAAAAAATTTTTGAGAGCCGTAGAAGATAGAATAAGAAGACCTAATATATATTTGATCAGCATCTGAAAAGGAGAGAAAAAGAAGGAGATGAAATATTTAAAGAGATAATGATGGCCAGGTGCAGTGCCTCATGCCTGTAATTCCAGCACTTTGGGAGGCCAAGGCATGTGAATCACCTGAAGTCAGGAGTTCGAGACCAACCTGGCCAACGTGGTGAAATCTGGTCTTTATTGAAAATTTTAAAAAGCCAGACATGGTGGCAGGCACCTGTAATCCCAGCTGCTTGGGAGGCTGAGTCAGGAGAATCATTTGAACCCAGGAGGTGGTGGTTGCAGTGAGCCGAGAACTAGCCACTGTATTCCAGCCTGGGCGACAGAGTGAGACTCCATCTCAGAAAAAAAAAAAAAAGTAATGACTATGAAACCTCTAGAAGTGATAAGCAACATAAATCCACAAAAAGAGCACATACGCCAAGCAGCTAAATAAAGAAAAGCCCATGCCTCGATACCTTGTAGTTAACACACAGAGGGGGTTGTATCCACCCTCCCCATCACCACTGCAAGACTCCATTGCTCTGGTCCCTATATCTAAAATGCAAAAACAGGCCAGGCGTGGTGGCTCAGGTCTGTAATCCTAGCACTTTGAGAGACCAAGTCTCACTGTGTCTCCCAGGCTGCCAGCTGGAGTGTAGTGGTACTATCTCGGCTCACTGCAATCCCTGCCTCCCAGGTTCAAGCGATTCTCTATGTCAGCGCGAAGTAGCTGGGACTACAGGTGTGCACCACCATGCCCAGCTAATTTTTGTATATTTAGTAGAGATAGGGTTTTGCCATGTTGGCCAGGCTGGTCTTGAACTCCCAGGCATGGTGGTGCACACCTACAGTCCCAGCTACTTGGGAGGCTGACATGAGAGAATCGCTTGAACCTGGGAAGTAGAGGTTGCAGTGAGCCGAGATAGTGCGACTGCACTCCAGCTGGCAGCCTGAGAGACACAGAGAGATTCTGTCTCAAAAAGAAAAAGTAATTAATTTAATTTATTATTTTTTTAAGTGAGGGCCAGGCGAGGTGGCTCACCCCTGTAATCCCAACACTTTGGAAGGCCAAGACAGGCAGATCACGAGGTCAGGAGATCGAGACCATCCTGGCCAACATAGTGAAACCCTGTCTCTACTAAAAAAATACAAAAATTAGCTGGGTGTGGTGATGCATGCCTGTAATCTCAGTTACTCGGGAGGCTGAGGCAGAAGAATCTCTTGAACCCTGAAGGCGGAGGTTACGGCGAGCCGAGACCGAGCCACTGCACTCCAGCCTAGCCACAGGGTAAGATTCTGTTTCAAAGACTCTGTCTCAAAAAAGTAAGTAAATAAATAAATAAACAAAAATTTAAAAATTAAATAAATAAAAGTGAGGCTAGATTCTGTACCCAGCAAAACTATCTCTCAAGGACTAGGATGAAATAAAATGGTTTTCATACACATAAAAACAGAACTTTACAATCTCACAAGACCACGTGTGGTCGAGGATGTGATAGGAGTGTAAATGGGTGCATAGGTGTAAATCTGGGCACGATCTGATGAAACTGAAAATATGCCTAACCCATGACCCAGCAAGTCCAGTCCTGGGTCTACACGCGGGACTGGAGAATTGCAGCCACACACACATACACATGCGCAGGGGACATGCTGAAAGTGCTCACGGCAGCCTTGCTCATACAGCCCCATTGGAAACAACAGTCCTCAGGCCCAGCAGCAGAGGCCGAGATAAATTATGGCGTACTAATATGATAAGATACAATATGGTAATAAAAATAAGTGAATTTCAACTACATGAAACAATCTCAAGGAGCCTTACTAGCACGCTGAGAGAAAAAGCCAGAGGCAGAAACATTCCACCTGTAGAAGGTTCAAAACAGGCAAAACGAATCTCTAGTATATCATCAGATGCGTAAGTGGGTGGAACTATGGCCGGGCATGGTGGTTTGTGCCTATAATCCCAACACTTTGGGAGGCCTAGACGGGTGGATCATCTGAGGTCAGGAGTTCAAGACCAGCCTGGCCAAAATGACAAAACCCTGTCTCTACTAAAAATACAAAAATTAGCCAGATGTGGTGGTGCATGTAATCCCAGCTACTCAGGAGGCTGAGGCAGGAGAATCACTTGAACCTGGGAGGTGGTGGTTGCAGTGAGCACAGATTGCATCACTGTACTCCAGCCTGGGTGACAGAGCAAGACTCCCTCTCAAAAATAAATAAATACATAAAAATAAGTAGTTGGAAGTATAAAGAAATGCAAGGACATGATTAACAAAAAAGGACAGTGACTAAGACATGATCATAAAGGGAAATGGGGCCAGGTGCAGTGGCTCATGCCTGTAATCCCCAAATTTGGGAAGCCGAGGCAGGAGAATTGCTTAGCTCAGGAGTTCAAGACCAGCCTGGGCAACATAGGAAGACTCTATCTCTACAAAAAATTCAAAAATTAGCCAGGTCTGGTGGCGCATGCCCATAGTCCCAGCTACTCAGGAAGCTGAGGTGGGAGGATCACTTGAGCCTGGGAAGTCAAGGCTGCAGTGAACCATGATCAGGCCACTGCACTCCAGCTTGGATGACAGAGCCAGACCTTATTTCAAAAAAAATAATAATAAAGGAAGGGGTGGGGGACTAGGGGAGGGATAGCAGGGGGTTGGGGGATTGGGAAGGGATAACATTAGGAGAAATACCTAATGTAGATGACGGGGGAATGGATGCAGCAAACCACCATGGCACGTGTATACCTGTGTAACAAACCTGCACATTCTGCACATGTACCCCAGAACTTAAAGTATAACAATAATTAAGGGGAAAAAAAGCAAGGGGTTGGGGGAGGAACACCAGTGGTGCTTCTAGTGTTCATTTTATAATTATTCTGTCCATTTTTGTCTGAGGCATTTTTCTATATGTGTTTTATTTTATAATTATTCAAAAGTTCCAAATAAAATGAAACCAGGAGTGCTTGCCACTATCAGACCTACAGATGAAGGATGTGCTACAGGAGAAGGCAAAGCCATCCCTAAAGGGAAGCCTGAGTTCCTGAAGAAACAGTGAGCAATCATGTGGTAAACATGAGGCAATTCAGCCGGGCATGGTGGCTCATGCCTGTAATCCCAGCACTTTGGGAGGCCAAGGTAGGTGGATCATCTGATATCAGGAGTTCGAGACCAGCCTGGCCAACATGGTGAAAACCCATCTCTACTAAAAATACAAAAAATTAGCCAGGTGTGGTGGCAGTTGCCTGTAATTGCAGCTACTCAGGAGGCTGAGGCAGGAGAATCGCTTGAACCTGGGAGGCAGAGGTTGCAGTGAGCCAAGGTTGCGCCATTGCACTCCAGCTTGAGCGACAGAGTGAAACTCCATCTCAAAAAAAAAAAAAGTGAGGAAATTCAAACCAAACAAGCCCTGTCACCATAGTAAGGTAGAATTTGAGGCTGCAAAAAAGAAGAGAACAGACCTAAAATACAGAACAGGCCAGGCAAAAGAGGATGGCCACACTGAAGTGTTCTGAGGTCTTTCTTGCAGTATTTGGGAAAGGGGAAAATATATTGTTTAATTATACATTCTGTTAAGCTACATATGCATTTTTTTAAAGCCTGCACTGTTTATAAAAGATACATCTGAAGATGGCGGATTAGCAACAGCTGAGGAATGTAGCTCCCAGTGAAAGCGCAGAGAGCAAGTGGATGCCGCACTTTCAGATGAATTTTTGTTGCCCACAGACCGGGAGATTCCCAGCGCAGGAGCCACATGGGTCACCAGTGTGACTTTTTTGGCCGGTGCAGCTGTTTTGCCAGCGCCCCGGCACAGCGCTTCTCGGTGCAGAGTATACGGGATGGGGTGCCCTGTGAGTCGGGCCCCGCTGGTCCCTTCCCCACAAGGAGAACAGCAATTGGAAGCGCTGAGGACTGAGAGTTTCACAGTAAGAACAGCTGAACCGGGAAGGTCCAACTCTGTGGGGAAGGGGCGTCCACCAAAGGAAAACTAAGAAACAGAAAAAACTTCATCACCAACAAGCTGGACGTCCACTCAGACCCAATCTGAAAGTCGGCAATTACAAAGACGACAGGTGGATAAATCCACAAAAATGGGAAGAAACCAGTGCAAAAA